>CAKAOI010051571.1:18557-35776 GCA_916701655.1 Sebastiscus albofasciatus
CCCCCCCCCCCCCCCCCCCCGGGGGGGGACTGGAGGGTGGGTGCTAAGCTTCCGCAACAGTGCCGTCAGTCGGGACAGCGTTATCAGCTGTAACCGCTGTATGAGCGCAGTGCAGAGCGGCAGCCGTGAGCTAGCCATTGGGATAACAATACACAGAGAAGCTCGGATTACAACACACACAGAAGGAGAGTGACTTCATTCTCTGCTCAGGTAGACATTACTCCTCTATGTCTTTACATAGCAGATAGTTGTTTGCTGCTATATTAATGCTCTGGATATCATATAGAGCAACTTTAAGATATAATTGCGCTGGGCAATAGAAACAATGAAAATGCTGATCGGGATACAAACATTTCCTCAATGAGAAAATGAGAATCTTCAATACACCTTTTGACAATGTACTAGAGACCAATCACATCACAACAACTAGGCTACTTCTAACAGGTCATATGGCAGTCCTTTAGGAATGGACAGTCCACTTCCCAAAATTGGCATCACAAGGTTGGATGAGTTCGCTGCTATATGCTATTGTTTTGGTTTTAAAAGTTGTGAGGTGGAAGAGATGATGCGTGTCTTCATTGTAACAAACTCACAAGACGTCGGTTGCATGGTGACATTTTGGCTACTTAAAGCCCCATTTGGCCATGAAGTGGATGGCACAGTCCCACATGGGGCTAGGCCACTTGGAGTCAATTGGGAAACAGATTAGCGATTAGTGCTCTAATTTTTATATAGTGTTAGGCCGAATTCACACCAGGCGATGGCGTAATAATTCAACTTTTCTGCAGCCGGGAGGCGTATTCATGTTTCAGGCGGGAAGAAACGTTTTTCTAACATAGGTCAGGTTTATTGTTTGGTCCACTTTTGCCGCACTACACCTCTAAAAGTTAAACTTTTCTCAACTTTTAATTTGGATGCACTTCGCCACAGAATCAAACGACCGCTGCTCGCTGAGCTTGGAGCTGCCGCCGCAGCTTTCCATAGACGTTGCATGGCAGCTCGCTGCAGGCCGCACTTTGCCACTGCTCTGGTGTGAATTGGGGATGGTTCAAGTGCGTCATCGAGCCATGATTTGTGGCCCGTCCAAAGAATCCTGAACACAAAAATGGAAAAACGGTCTAACTCCACAATTCAGTACGAAACAGTTCAGTCTTTTTACATGTTTTCAGCAATTACTTTCTAAGATGTATAATGTGTTTAGAAGCAACTCTCTGGACTTCAATATACCTTCAGCAGCAATTTAGAACAATGGTTAAAGTGTTGACTGGACTGTTTGAGGTGCCCTGATATTTTACTGGACACTGACCAGCCAATCAGAAACAAGTATTTTCTGTAGCCATGGTATGAAGATACAATGATATTTTGTGGCAGTGTTTCAGGCTGCATGTCCACACCACAGCAGCCTACGTAGAGACTGAGATGTACTTTTAGTCTGTAGCGCTGACACGAATAAACTCAACTTTGGAGGGACATAGTTAAGACACATTTGTTTACACACACACACACACACACACACACACTCCTTGAGGCAGGTTTTGCAGTGAGCGATGAGCCGAGTGAGCGTGATCAAAGCAACAAAGCGCAGCAGAAGAGACGCACACATCTTGAGCAAAAAAAAAAGTGTAACTCACACACGCATCGACAGAGCTACTTTATCAGTCTCAGGATCTGACTCAACAGCATTTACATATTCAACAAACTGTCACATCCACAAATGCACGCTGGGGCCCGAGGCATTAGTTTGAAATAAATTCATTAAGAGATGAGTGAAATATTTACAGAGTGACAATATATTCATGTCACCTAAACAATGCCAGTTGATAAACTGTAACATGTAACAGCATGTCTGCGAATTTAATACAATGTTCACTCATTAAGGCTTTATTGTGAGAATGCAAAATTCAATAGCTTGAGTGTTTTTAGTTAATCGATGAAGGGGAAAGTCAGATGGAGACAACAAATGCAGATAATCAGATTATTTTTTTAAAGATATTTCTCCTACAACTGAGAGAAACGTTTTTGTGTGCAGGTATGTGTTTCTTTATACGGCTCCGTTATGTATTCTTTTCCTTGTTCATATTCAACTGAGCGTCGATGGGTTTACCCTCCACAACATCCCTGACCCCAGCTCATCTTCTCTCATCGTCCCTCCCTCCTCTTTCATTCCCAACTACTCCCTCCTTCCCTCTCCTTCTCTCTCTCTCTCTCTCTCTCTCTCTTCCTCTTTTGGTCTTCCTCTTGCGATTTATTGCACAGGGCAGGCAGACAGCGGAGAAACCTCCCTGTATGGAACGATCTGTCATCTCAACATTATCATCCAAACACACCGCCTTCCATATTGTGCTACAAGGGCTTGGGCAAATTGCTATTTTTATGGGACATGATAAAGGAAATGCTACCTTATGTTCACATTTTTTACTGCCCAATGTTGGAGCAGGACATGCCATGATTCACTATATTGGAAACTAGTCTGTGTAGTGTGTGACGTGTGTGTGTGTGTGTGGGTTGAAAGAGAGAAAATGAACATGAATGTAAAATTGTCATCCTTTAAACAGTTCTACAAAGGTTTCATTGAATATATCCTAAAGTCGTGTCAGTCATAACGGCGACGAGTCTTGCACATTTGGTTTAAATTGGAGATGATAATCAAGTGATAGATTAATCTCATTTAGAAATAGCCACACTACTGTATATGAAATATGTTTAATCTCGGTTTCAAATACACATATATGAATTATTTCTAATCTATTTGGGTCAACCACTGGTTCTCGTAAATCAAAAAGTCGGAGAGCCGGAAAGGGTAAAAGGGCAAAATAAAATGTGAGACAGAGAGAAAAAGAAAAACCTCTAAAGGCAAAAGGTAAACCTATTACCATGTTCTGTTCTGTGGGTAAGACGAGTGCATGTTGACTTCATCTGTCTGCTCTCTTTTCTCCTCCTCTCTCCTCTCCTCTCCTGTCTTTTTCCTCTCCTTCAATCCGTCTCTCCCCGAGCCCTCGGCGTGCCTGACAGCCAGCGCCGCACCAAACTGACAGGCCCTCAAACCGTGGCCAAGAAAGCGAGCATTAATTAAGTCATTGCTGGACTGTAATTTCCTTGAGAAGTAAAAAAATTTCCTCACACGCGAAAAGGTTACCAAGACCTTTTCTGTGTCAAAATTACCATGCGTCATGAATATTAATGCGCTTAATGAAGACAACCTTTGGTTCATCAAGAATGTTCCAGTAGCAGGTGCCAAGCTGATAAACTCACTCGGTGAAGGCTGGTTTTTTTTCAGTTTTTCCTCTATCTCTTTCTTCTTTTTTCAGTTTTATGTCAGATCCTTAGAGAGTCAGTTATTTAAATCAACATCTTCCTATCAGAATTTACTGACTCACATGAAAACACACACACACACATCTAAACACCTTCTCCTCGTATTCACTCTTCCTTGTCCTTGGGTTTGTTTCTCAGGCCTGCTGACTTTGATTTCAAAAAAAGACATGTTGATTTGAACTGTTTATTTCTCAGTCTGTGTGAGAGATTAAAACGAACACATGTCCTGTATATTTAGCTATATACATTCAGTCAAGCCTGTTAGCAAGCCAGTTATATCCTTAAACATGTTTCAGACAAGCTTTCGTTGTCCATAAGAAATCCTGAATGTTTAAGCGAGAACACATTCCTGATAAAGAGTCTGGTATTGAGTGGCTGAAAACCACTAGCTGGCTAGTTAGCACACTGGCTAACTAGTATTTTGTATACAGCATTCACCTTCAGACCCGTCTGGTGCCAGCAGTCAAAAATGCATCCATATTTTTAATTCCACAACTGTCAGCAGTTTGGTCTTGCATGTATCCAGTGCAGCCCATGTGTCTCAGGAAACATCCTGACAAACACAGACACACACAAGGTCCTTCACAGCATATTGGTCTCCGCAGACTTAAAAATATAGGTTTGTGTTTTGTCAAGTCTTTCTTCAAAAAACAGTCTGCGATTGCTGTAATCAGTTATAGTTCTGTGCAAAAATGTGTTCTAAAGTTCATCCAAAGTAAAGGCCTTTGCTCACCAAGTCTATATTTTTCATCCAGAATTGTCTCAAAAATAAATATGGCCTCACGTTGTGTCAATCACGTTTACATACCGACTCCGAAAGGTTCATCCGTCATTAAAGTTTTCGGAACAGGTTCGAATTTCTGCGTTTTGCGCATCTGTCAAATGGCAAAGAGAGTTGTTTGACCACTCAGAGCCACCGTCCGTGCAAACATCATCATCCAAAATGGCATGATAAACATTTAATTCATCTCACAGCAGAAAACACTTTACAAAAAAGAAATAAAAGAATACAGAGATGAGGTATTTAATGATATATTGTGGCAGGAGATTGAGAAACAGCTTGTAATCGGGGTGGTCACAAAACAAAGGATGTAGGACAGTGGTGATTGTGCTCTGTGCAGCTAAACGTTAGTTTCCTTTGGACGAAAGCTATCTATTGCACCCACATAATTAATTCAGTTTTGTCTCATATTGTGAATTTTCGCAACGAATAGATCAATAAAAACGCAACAGAGTGTGCAAGGTTACGAAAAATATGGACTTGGTGTGCAAATGACTTTTTAATATGAGGCTTCAACAGCCGTAGTTAGCCGAATTGAGTGGTTATCTTCCATTTGTAGTTTGCTTGTAGGTTTTCTGCCAGTGTGTGACTGGAGAAATCGCTCCACCACAGCTCAGCCAGGAAACACTCCAGTGTCCAATGAATTGTAAAAAAAAAAATTGGAAGATTTGGCTCAATCAGACTGCTGAAAAGTCATATTAACTTAAGATTTAGATTGCATTTTTAGAGAGACCAAGGATTGTAAATTAGTGGAGTTAACTGAGCTAGCACTAGCGTACTATTACTGTCAGCTTATAGACCACCATTTGCCATTGGTTTGACTCTTTTTTCCAAGTCATGTTTAGAAATAAATAATTAAGGAAAATTATGTTTTGTGCCTTTTACAGGAATTTCCTGGGCTGTGCTGCCTTTAATGTCACTATCAATTGGCAGAACGAGTCTAAAGGAAGCTACTTCCATATCATATTAAGTGGTTTGCAAAGGCCTCAACATAGAGCAACTAGTGTCAACAACATGGATCGCTTCGTCTGCAGATGATGAACCTGTTTACTTCAGTACACACTGTACTGTATGACTTGTCACTGACGTGACTTAAGAGAGTTTACTTGACCTCAGAGGAAAACCAGTGATTTGCATGATTGGGTTGATTCACATTAACGACGAATGCTGCCTTCGCTTCATACCCTGCTATCTCTGAGCGGCAACAGTGACCACGATCATATTCATTTTCATTTTTACACATTGATTTTGAAAATACCATTTGTAAACAGCGATGGCGATGCCTCATCTTACAGAGTGAGAGCAAGTCACCAAGTGTCATTGACGGAGCTTTTGATCTCTCCGGCTCCGTGGATGAGCTGCCCCTGTACTCCTCCTCTTCCTCCTCCTCCTCCTCCTCCTCCTCCTCTTCCCCCTCCTCTGCCACGCCGCTGCCTATTATATCCGTTGTGTAATTGAGATGCAGAAGCATTGACAGAACTCATTTACTGCGATGGAGAGCTGTGTAATGTGGAAGGGAACACAGATTATTACATCAACGCGCGCACACACACACACACACACACACACACAAAAGCAGACGGACACACACGTGTTAGTAGGAGAGAATGTAATTTGGCACCATGTTTGAAGAGCCTCTTCAGTTGTTCTGTACTTGTGGTCTCATGTAGCCAGGGAGGCAGAGGTGAACAGAGGTAGAAACGTGTTGGGTTGATTGCTTCCTGCACTGTTGCATCCTGGGGAGTATGTGCACAGGTGTTTATTATGACAATGTGGCTGTGAGGGACTGGCTCTTGAAATGGGCTTTTCATTAAGCCAACAAATCACTCGCTTAAACAAGAAAATGACAAACAAAAAACTCAAATCAGAAAGGTTTATCTGTGTCAAAATGCTAAGAAATGGCTCGTCTTTTTGTCTCTCTCTCACACATCGCTCTACCTATTCTTCCTGCATCAGGATGACAAAGAAGGTGGTTCATCCTCTTGAGACAAAGGACCTCACTCACACACATGTGGACACACTCTCAACACACACACGCATGCTCGCACACACATACACAAGAGCACCGAGGTCTGCTGTCATACACCTCTCATTAATTCCTACCTGTCAGCCGGCTCCCCCTACCGTATCGGCCCCCCGAAAGGTGACAGCTTTCCAATGACTGACAAAGGCTCTTTAGGTGATACAGAAGATCCCTAGCAACCGCCGGCTTCTGTAAAGTGCCCCTCAAATGTCACTTTTGCTGCTCTGAGACGTGCGCGCACACACACCCACACATAGTATTTTTAAAACAGAGGCCTGCTCTCAAGTCTTCAACCATCTTTGACATCCAGAGGCTACGGATGTCACAGAGGCCTCAGCTCTTAAAGCTTTTAACATCCGAGAGAGATGGCGTTGTTTGACAGTCCTATTGGTGGATGCTATTGTTGCGTGTCGTTTTCCCCCCTCGAGTGCATTGGATTTGCTTGTTTTTTTGTCTGTTGTAAGAGGCAGATAAGGAAGAGCGAGAAACAGAACCAAACTTTCCCTCCGTGTCCATTCAGCTGTCACGCGTTGAGCGGCAACAGCAAGCAATATTGGTGTCGACTCGTACTAGTTGGGAAGGGGTCAAGTACGTAGAAATGTTGGCTTTCTTGTGTTGACGTCATTCAGCTGTCGAGGCTCATTCCAGAGTGCAGCCTTACCTGTGTTTGGTGTTATCGGTGTTGTAGAGCTGGTAATAGTGGGCAGAGACGTGTGAAATATGAGACAGTAGTAAAACTTCACATCTGAGGAAGGAAGAGCAGGACAAGTACTTCTTCTTCAAGACCTTCAAGCACGTATTTTGACGAAATACTGGGGTGTAATCGAATGTGAACACATTATTCGAACATGCACAGGTAATGCGCTCTGAACAGATACGAAAAACATAATTTTGTAGTATTCGCCCCCCCACAATTTACTACAAACATAACACCACTTCCTCTCAGAGTTACACAAACTACTTAGATTTAGGGCTGTTCCATTAATCAAATTTCAATTACAATTTTGACTTCCAACAATTATGATAACAAGGTAATCAACATAAAGCGATTATTGTGGCGCATTCTGTTTGGCAATGACACGCTCATTTTGTCTTGTCTTGTATATCCAGCGCACCCTTTTCCCTTACAGCAGTGCGCTTTCTTCCCGCACGGCGGGTCAGGTACAGCCGCTAGGGGTGGAAGGATCTCCTCGTGGGACCTCTCCCCAGCGCTCGCCAGCCCTCGTCAGGTGTATTTCCTCCATAGTGGTGCGCCATGACCGGCTCTTAGGATGGCTCTAAAAGGCCAGCACCGTGAAGGTGGCGCTTTACGGCACCTCTCGCCCAGACCTCGCCGCTTAGTGCTCGCTGTACTCTCTCTCCCTGTGGAGAGGGACGGAGCGCCCTGCTCCCGGTGTGGACAGTCCACAGTGCAGCAATGTTGACAACCCACCCGACCCGTCTTGAAACAAAGACCCCGTCTCGTTTACCACAATTTGTCTGTGTGACTTTTTTTGCCGTGTCATCACCATTCATATCTATACAACCAATGTGTTTATGATTAAATTGTTTACTAGAACACACTTCATAGATCTAGCTCTCTTAATTTAATTTTTTTCTTTCTAAATGCATCATGTTTCCAAAGTCAGTGAGTAATCGTGTTAAATAATCGGGATCTCAATATTGACCAAAATAATCGTGATTAGGATTTTTGTCATAATCAAGCAGCCCTATACTTAGATTAGTCAAATCTAAATACATCATATCATACCCAACTTGTTACAATCAGGGGAATTCACTCTTTACAGTGGTGTCAGGCCATCAAGACATCCATAACTCTGTTTATAAATCCTATAAAAAAGGAGCTACTCATGACAGATCTTGTCTCATTATGATCAGATTCAGACCTTGTCTTCAGTATTAAAGTAAACAAGGTGACTGGACCGCTAGTAGCTAAACCAGCAGGACTTTTCATGATAAAGACTAACAAACTTTATGTTTCCCCCACTCTACTTTTTAAAATTGCAATTCGTCAATTGATCTTAAAGCGGCATGAATAAAAGGTAGTAAAGAACTAGGTAGCTTAAAACATCTTTATCAGCAGGAAAGCACCTAGAAACTAAAAAGATTTTTGTAATGACGACGTGGTTAAGGCGAGCATCAGCTTTACACTGGTTGATGCAGTTTAAAACAGGGAACGTGTGTGGGAGAGAGTGAGGGAGAGGGAGCTTATCAAATTAGCAAGTATTACACACTGTGACTCAAATGAAAATCCCAACAGGGTATCGCTGCATAGAGAACAAAAGCCTTCGGTCTGTTGGTACGCTCTACACAAAACTAGATGGTTTCTGCAGATGGAAAAGTGCTGCTGTGTAACTCGGAGGGCAGAGCGTGATGCTTACTGACTTTACTGGGTCTGCTTATGTTTCAAATGTACACTGGTAGTACAGCAAGTATGCACTAGTGTTGGGTGGAATCAGACATCACACATCAGATTTTAATAATCAGAATCACCTTGTAAGATGTTAACTGGATTTAAGAGCTTGTCAAACAACTCAAATGAGTCTTGAGTTGCAAAGTTGTCAGACGCTCTTCACATGAAAATCTTTTCCAGAGCAAGTGATTTTTAAGATATGAGAAAGTGCCCCAGAAGAAACCAATTATCACAAGAACTGGAGCAAAATAATTTCACATTCTTATGCATGCAGAGGATGTCATGCAGGTTAAAATTAACTCCATCAGTAAACCAGATGATTACATTCAGTAAACAACCACAATGTGACGAAGGCTCTGAGCAAATAGCCCTCCTACATTTGAATGCGAGTACATTAAATGCGCAGATACAGATATATAAGAGAAGTGTAGTAACCATCTACAACCCTGTTTTCTGTTTAACTGATGACAGAAACGAAGGGGAAGTATTAGCGCTGGGCAATATGGCCAAAATTTTCTATCCCGATATAGATAATTTATACCTCTATAACAATATATATCATGATATAGCATGCTGGTAGTTCAATAAATAAATAGTGTGTATGAAATAAAAACATGGTAAAGCCTTTTTTGTATACTCCTGTGTGTATTAAATACTTGACAAATGAAAAGTACAGAGTATTTTTTCATTTAATTAAGAACTTTAGGACAAATTTCAACAATTTCAAGTGACATTATAGAGAAAAAAATTATAAATATTTCCACCAATACACTTACTATGTTTACATGCTTGCACACAAATACAGAGTAATCAGATTAAGACAATAGTTTGATTTAACTACACTGTATTCCCATAAACCAAATTATTATCAATTCAGCTTTTCTGAAAAACATGGTATGTGCTTGTTATTATCAATTTAGATGACGTAATTCTGTATCATGATATCTCGATAGATGATTTCATCATGATACGATTCCACTGAAAGATGATAAATTATCATATTGAATTATCATTCAGCCTTTGGAAGTATCAACCATAGACTGTATATAAAGGTGCACGACATGACAGCTCCCCAAAAGTGAGGCTGAAACATCTGGATCGCCCCCTGGTGGCTGGCTGCAGTATAGGTCATAAAGCCCGCCCCCTCAATGTTAGCAGATGAGACATGAGCCAAACTAAAAAGTCATACGTAAAAAGTACACGTAAAAAAAAATTTCCCCAAAGACGGTTTCTGTCATTTTAGGTAGTTATAATCACATTGATGAATGTTTGTTTGGTTTTAATTAGTTGTGATATGAAAAGGGGGTGAGACATCATGATTGGCAGCTGTGAGTCTCTCTCTCTGACAAACTGCGGCCGTGCTCGGCTCGGGATTTGACCGGGCGGGGGACCTCGATACGCTCCATCACCCGATCACTACTGTGCAGACTCTGGCTCCAAATGATGTAAAAATCAAAAGATGGAACCTTCTGTATCCGGGATATTTTGGCTTCACATCTGTACAGTGGGAGTCTATGGTCTATGGTATCAACAGCTAATACTATTGCACACTTACACTGTTACCATGTGTTGGTTTACACCATAAATGACCCCTAAAGGTCATTAATGGCAGAAGAATAGCTGACGATAATATATGAAAACATTTGCATCATTCGTAATTCTCTGAAATATTTCTTTTTAACATGGTTTATCTCATGGTATCTGTGCTTTAATATGTTTCCAAGGTTATTTAGTGCGTTGGAGACAATAATGTCGAACTTTGAACCTTGCTGCAAGATGATAATTTTTACATCCTCCAACACCAAAGCACTATCACCCTGTAAGAATGAGGAAAGTGTTGAAAATATATAGCTCAGGGATCCCTGCAGAAATTAATTATATAACCTATTGTAGCATGCCTCAAAAGTTCACGGTGCATGAAAAACTTAATATGCATGGCCTTCACCTTTACAGGCTCATAAAATTGTAGAGTTGTGCTTAATTTTTTTTATAATATGACAGAGATAATTTATTAAGACCGGCATATGTTAATAGCACTCTACATGGGTGAGACTTTAAAAAGTTGGGTTTGATGTCCACTCACACAACCACAGAAAGGTCAGTGCTATTTTTTAATACGGCTCTAATGATATTCATGTTCTTCTTTGTCGCCACTTTGAAATTGGACTTTTTAGATAGCAGTGGAATTAATACTATTGTATTTAAGAAAAAAATGGGGTTTGCGTGAGTGTGTGTGTAAAATACATGATCATAATCAACGTTTTTCTGTGATTACATTGCATGATTTAGTGGTATAACCTGTGTGAGTGGACAATGCATAAGGGAAGTACAATTGCGACATTATACAGAGGCTCACAGGATAACTATACACAGATACTTTTGGTACAAAAGTTAATTTGATTCCTCCCAAACCAGCTGTTTTTTTCATGGCAGTCTGTAAAGTAAAAGATGTGCCACAATGTTTTTGTGTCTAAATGACTAATGGGGACAACAATTTTTTAAATTGTTCTGGTATTGAGGGATAACGTTGTAACTGGCAGCCATGAAACAAGCCGCGAGGGCAAGTGAGCAATGTCAATGTAACGTTACGTTTGCGAAACTGACAGACTCAGATCTTTATCATAAGTGCCTGACAACATTATGGAAATGACCCTACAGAGAAATAAAAGCTTTCACTTGATCCGGTCTGTTTGTTATTGTGTCCAAGTCCCGCTCAAGGAGAAGTTTGAATATTCATATACTCTGGCTCAAATAAATACAGGCGACCATCGAATTCAAAGACCTCATCCACATTGTGGAAATCATCTAAACATTCTGCCATGATATTGAAAATCTTTTAGATAACACTAAGCTACGCTTTCTGTACTCCAACACAACAAACTCTGCCCGGCTGGGCACCATGGATGTATTCCATTATTCCACCGTTCTCTTCCATAATATCAGACACTTACAGACATAACAACGAGACTTCTCCTTGATCGAGACTCTTTCCATAATGTCAGACACTTACATACATAATAACAATCGTCTGTCATGGGAAAAACAAGCACTTTTAGTGGCCGTAAATGACGGTGCCAGCTTGCCCCAATAGGATTACATTGCAGCCCGTGAGCAGCTGCCGTCTACAGCGCTCTCCCTCAATACTGGACAAGTTTCAGAAATTGTTGTCCCTATTAGTCAGTTAGACACAAAAACATGGGGACATAGGGTCCAGGTTGAAAAATATCGAAGTTAGCCTTTAACTAATACTGTTTTCTTAATAAATGACCTAAAAGCTAGTTAAATTTAATTTAAAAAATGTATATTTATATTTAAGTATATTATTTTATTTTCAGTTTGTATATTTGTTCAGTGTAGACAAGATATCTCATACCTCACTTTTCTATTTGACCCATATCTTCACCATGCTGTCTGTGTGAAAAACAACCTAAACTGAATATGAAAGAAAGGTGTAATTGTCCCCTTTAAAACCCTTTTTATGCACATGTGTGAGCTGAACTGATGAAGTCGAGGCTGTGCATGTTCTCAGACCAGGCCAGCTCTGGCAGCCCTGCCTACTACTTGATTACGCCACTCTGACAACCCGGCAGCCTGGTAAGGTCAAGCCCTACAGAGTGTCAGAGAGGTGGGATGATGATGCATCTCTCTGATGCCTTCGTTTTTCACCTCTTGACTTTGTTGTTTTTCTCCTTTGCGTCAGTGTCAACTTTTTTTCGCCCATCTGCCGGGGACGTGTCTCCCATCAGAGCTGGACAGTCGAACTGTTAACCCTCTGTATACCTGGGCAGTAAAAACATTTCTCCTTCTCGTACTTTTTGTTGGTTGTTGTGAAATACTCACTCAAAACTGAATTTGGCTCAAAAGTGACAGTGTTGAGGCTTTGCATCCTCTACAAATTTCAGTGGCATATGTTTGTTAGGAGATACCATTTACCGGCATCATGCAAAATATGAAACTTTGCAGTATCTTCTCACAGTGCACTCATCACTCCATGCCATGTGCCGACCTAAAAGCATCATTTAGAGACGTGAGATATTGTCTTTTGTGCAGGTTTCACACCAAATGCACCAAGAGGGCAGTTTGCATGTGGTAGTGCACAGAATGAATCGCAGCACATGCAGTAATCTTACAAAGCAGGTAACTATGGATGCTACCAGCCTGATGATTGCACTGAATTGCCATTTCATTTTACTTCAGTTATTATTACTTATTTATTTGAATCGCTGAACTAATCCAAGACGTGTGCAATGATTCAAAGGAAACAGGCTAAGATACGGACTATGTTGGAATATAAACAATCACAATATTAACTTTCTAACGTGGTATACCTATCCTCTCTGATCTTTTCTGCCATGCTTGAGATTTTTTTTATCCAAATCCCAGGAGAGAGGAGTAGAGTTGAATAACTCAGAGGTGATTTAAGAAAATGAAGGTTTTCACCATTTTTCTTTACAGTTAAATTGACACCATCATAACTTTGTGTCCTGTTAATGACTGTGGAGGTACAGTACGTGTGTTTGACAGTCAGAGTTCAATTTACTTGAACTTTGGCCACGAATTCTGGTGAAGACTTAGGAAATCGCATGCCACCATGGCTCACGGAGCTGCTCTCTCCATTCGAAATGGAAATGTGTCACACTTGTACGTTTGGTGCAAAAGCTTTGTTATTGTGATGCATCACAAACGTCCATGTGTGCTACCTTAAAGGTACAGTATGTAGGATTTAGCAGCATCTCGTGGTGTGGTTGCAGATTGCAACCAACAGAGTACCCCTCCGCTCACTCCTCCCTTTCCAAGACTGTGGTAACGTGAGCCGCCGAGTGTGAAACCATGGTGACGCCGATCACCTCGCACAGAGGCCATCCTTACCATAATAACACTACTTTAGAAGCAACGGAAGTCAGACAGCGGCTGGAGGTACCACGGTTTTGCACTCTGCAGCTCATGTTACCGCAGTTTCACAAGTGTGCCGGAGAACTACGGTGACTTTCAGGTAACATAAAAACATGAAAGGTTCTCTCTAGAGCCAGTGTTTGGTTTGTCCGTTCTGGGCTACTGTAGAAACATGGCGGACTCCGTGAAGAGGATCTGCTCCCTATGTAGATATGAAGGGCTCATTCTAAGCTAACGAAAACACAACGATTCTTAGTTTCAGGTGATTATACGCTAATGAAAACATAGTTATGAATATTATATTCTGCTAATAGAGCCCCTGAAATGTTACACACTGTTCCTTTAACCTTGTGAAATGAACAGTTCTCTCCAAAAAGTAAAAACTACATCTCATTGTTTAAAATGCCCACAGTATTTACTATCTATCCTCGAAAAAGTCTTAAAGTCCTGTGTCTGACAGCAGGTATATAAGTGATGTGCTGTACTGTCATGGCAGTATGGTTATTCATTTATTTATCATAACGTCATCACCACATTCATCAAATGATCGTCATGTAATTGTTAAATGAAACAACACACAAAAACAAAGCTTTACAGCAAAAATAGTTTACATACACAGCGTCTTTATTAACTCACATACGCTGCATTTTCAACAAAAGAACAGGGAGATGTGCTCTCTTCTCCTGGATGATTGCAAGTGGCTTGTAGGTGACAACAGCCGCCGTGATCCGGATGTCTTGCCCTAAAGCCAGTCGTCCTGTGCGCCGCTGCCTCTGTAGAGACGTCTCTTCTTGTTAGCATGTAGCGGTGGATATTTCAGCTGATAATGCAGCAGACTTCGCCGGAGAAGCCGAGGTCAGGGAATCGGCTATTCTTAGCGTGACCTCAGTCATATTTCCCATTATGTCTGAAAACAAATGGGTATAAATCACAAAATGGGATTCTAAACCGTACGATAAAGCTCACATTGGTAAATCTGTGTATTTGTCAGATAATGTGACTCAGGGCGACACAATGGGATGCTGCTCTGCCAGATTTTCCCTCTTGGTGTTGGTGTGTCTGCGTCAGCGTCTCTGTATGAACAACGGGGAGGGAGGGAAGCTTGTGTTGTGTGCATGTGTGTGTGTGTGTGTATGTCGCTGTGGGTGTGTACACGGGGAGCGGTGCATGTGTCGGTGCTCAGGTGGCAGATACCCTAGGTAAATCATTTCAGATCCATTTATTCAGAAGCCTGTGTGCAGACGACACCTGCACAGCGCTGCCAAAGAAGTGCCACGATGTCAGCGACTTCGTTTGGAGCTCTGACCCCCCGGCTGGCGTGTGTGTGTGTGTGTGTGTGTGTGTGTGAATGTGCATGCGTTCGTGTGTAAGCATGCTGTATATACATATACTGCGTCTTTATTTGTGTGTAGTAGTACTCTGTGTCTTTATGATGCTCAGTCAAATGTCTTATTCAGAGAGAGAGAGAAATAACAGCCGAAGCTTTTCTGTCATCTGTTATTGCTGTGCTGCTTTCAATGATTCCTGCTTTAAATCTCGCTTCACTCCCGAGGATGATCAGTTAATTTAATTACTCTAATCAACAAACCGACGCTAAAAAGCAGGATTGTTTGGTTCTTAAATAGCAAATTAATTTTTAAAGCGCCCGAGATCAAATTGATGGTATTTATAGTCGGGATGAATTTATATATTTTTTTTGATATGACAGCTGTCTTAATCTGTGTTCAAAATGAGCTCGTTTTGCGTGTGTCATTTGCGCGCTGACAGTCAGTTGTGACAGTTGTAAAGTGTTCTTGAAAAAGCGCCCGACGTGGACACTCAAGGCAGCCAGACGAAAGATTTGCAGGCTGTGATGTCTGTGTGTCAAATTACTTATCTCGCTAAGCATATGCTGGCACTTCAGAATCATATACTTCAAACCCCTCGGCCTTCAAAAGCGTCAAAACGGACTGTCTTATTCAACACATCAGTCATGTAGCCACCAGCAAAATGAGCGAGATGTCATTTGCACTCAACAAAAAGCTTCCGGAGACATTTAAAGACACTCTTGATGACTGTTTCAATTTGGAGAGACTGTTAATGATATCGTCTCCGCTGCCTTTTTCTTTTTTCTTTTTTTCCGAAGATACAAGTGAACGACAAAGAGTACTTAGATGTGCACTTCAGCTAAAGCTTTGCCAATTATTAATTTGAATCCCGAAGACAATTAGTAAATCACTACGGCAACCATTATCCAGCTGTTGCCCTGGATTTTTGAAGAGCGAGCCAATCTTAGGGTCAATTTAGTCTGCCAGTAATGACGAAACATAAAATAATGATTCTCTCTATCACACTATCGCACATGTTTTGTGCCAATAACAAAGTCGTCTTTTGTGTGATGAGCCTGAAATAAAACTCTAACAAATAATATTGACCTAATAATAGAGGAAAAAAAACAAAAAAATATCTTTACCAAACACCCGCTGTGCTTTCTCATTCACAGTTTCCTTTTGTTTGAACCCCTTTTCCTTACACCTCACCACACACACACACACACACCAGTCCTTGAGCTCCGAGCAAATATCCCACTTGGTTTGTACTGTTCCAAGTGTTAGAGAGGGTTAAACTATTTCATTGCACTAATTGGCCAGTGTCACTCCTGACGTTTGGATAAACAGCGGAAAAGAGGGAAAGCTGAGACAAATGACGGCTAATTAAACTGGTGTGTGTAGTGCGTACGTGTGTGTGAGAGAGTGTTGCAGAGACAGAAACCAGCTGACAAAAAAATGGAGTGACGAAACACCCGGCTTGACAAAAGCAACAACTACTTCTTGCGATGGAAACTTAACATAAAGAGAAAACTACTTTGTGCTTTCTTTGAAATCCTCAACTTCTCTCTAATTGGGTTTCATTCAGCGCTGACTGGGAGGGAAAGGGAAACAATGATTGGACACAGAGTATTTTGGCAGGAGCAAGCAATTTTAGGCTTGAACTAGAAGTGTTTTATTCGGGTTAGAAGTCTTCATTTTTTGCAATTTCCTATATTGAATGAGGATTTTCATTAAAAAGCAGGCAGAGGTGTATATATAAATCTTTCTCTGCCAGTTATCCCTGGCCCTCACTGCTGCTAGTGATCTGATAAAACAAAACTCAGATAAAAACTCATCTTCAAGGAAGGAGAAAAAGGAAGATAGAGAGAAAGTAGGGGAAGCAAACTCTTAAAAATGAGCTGAGGCATGTCTGAACTCCAACCCACAGGGGACATTTGTTTTCAGAGGTAGCGTGTTGGCCCACCACATCATCCCCGGGGAGATATCTTCCTCACCATTTCTCTGCTACTTCACCTCGTGTTACAGCCTCTCTCTCTCTGTCTGACTGACTCACACATGTGGACGCACACACATAAACACACACACACACACACACATGCTCGCATACAATCCCTCAAACCCTCGCCCAACCCCCCGCCTCGCCTTTCTCGCATTTGACCACTTGTCAAGGGATGTTTATGGGCCATTGTTTGCAGTGCTGATGATCATTGTCACCGGTTGATTCCATTACCCATAGCCCTCTGATGGATGGGGCCTACCCTGACGTCCACTGATACGGGTGTCCTTGACCACTGGGGCAGACGCAATGAACGGAGGGGGCAGTGGGGTGGAGAGTTGGAGCTTCTATTTTTTTTTTTATTCAGTAGAAACAATGCATCATACTGTTCAAATTATTTTAAGGTGCTCAATATGCAGGTACAATGAGGCAGAAAGATCTAAAACAGTTACGCAAAATGTTACGCAAATCTCTGAAATGTGGGTAAC
>CAKAOI010051572.1:0-10331 GCA_916701655.1 Sebastiscus albofasciatus
GCTGTTCATTCAACGGGGGCAGCTGTCAATCACTCGCGAACTCCGATCAAACAGTCAAACTCGACAGTGCTGATCAAATATGAATTAATATTATGTTACTTTAAAACCTATTTATTGTCTCAAATGTTTTCAGAAACATCTTGTAGTGTACTGTTTAGCTGTAAAATGAAACAAGTTTGCTCCAGCTGGTGGGCGGCGCTCGGTATTTCCTCAACCAATCCCTACATGGCGGCCAAGTTTCTAATTTTACAGCCAAACCGTACTCTACAACATGTTTCTGAAAACAATTTAGAAGTAGGCATTACAGTAACAGAATATTAATTCATATTTGATCAGTGCTGCCTAGTTTGACAGTTTGATCAGAGTTTGCGAGTGATTGACAGCTGCTCATAGATGGCAAGGCTCAAGCTCAGCTCTGATTGGTTGTTTTCCTCCGGTCTGTGAAAATCTTGCAGATGCCATCAGGAGCACCGGAGGACACAGAGCCACATGATCTTTTTTCAGATTACCCGTTTCATACGCTACTGTCAGGATATAGTAACCGTTTTATGAAAATAACTTTTTTAAATCACATTTGCTCTAATTCTACCCACTGCTGCTTTAATGGTCTACGTCTTCCTCACCATCTACATGTACAATATATGGGCAGCTAATCCATTCTGTCAGTGTCATGCTATTCATGCAGTTTGTTTAGTTGCTAATGAAGAACACTTTTGCATTATTTAAATTCATCATACATTGTCGCAAAAACGGAGCAAAATCTAAGCCTCTCTTCAACAAGATAATCCAAGTATTCGTCTGATTAAAGTGTATATTTTTTTCTCTTTAAAATGGTGTCAAATGTACAATTAATCTTAAAAGGTATTTAAACATGAACCGCTGTTTTTAATTAAAAAACAAGGTCCAAAGGGTCTTTGGCTTTGTCATCTCATGTGGCGAGTTTAGCAAATTGCCTTATTTGTAATTCATTCAAAATAATTCCCCATGCACAGTCATCCTGGCTTCAGGCAAGCAGAGCAATGAAACTAAGGTTAAGGACTTGTCTAAATGTTCTCTATGAAATGTGTCAAATGAAGCGCCATCCAAGTGTCAAACATAAGCCTGTTTAAGTCTGACAGTTGTATCCTCGGGGGAACTTTTTCAAATGTTGCTTAATTCCAGTTTTTATTTACCCACAGTTGGACTAATAACAAAGTCAATTTCACAGCAACTCACTCCTACACACTGCTCCTCTTGGCTTTAACCATGTTATGTGAAAGTGCCCAAGAAAGTGCTGTACCATACTTATTGCACTGGGGCTCATTAACAAGAACCTGGCAGTTGCTTTTTGGACATATACACAAGTTTTTCTTTTTTGTAACTCGTCAAACTCCAAAGCTGCTGTAATAATTGCCGAAGTTTTCAAGATCTTTGTGTTTTGAGAAAGCCTGTGAGACCTATCACAACCTGAGATTTAGAGCTCAGACTTTTCAGCATGCAGAGGAACGCTTAATTGGGACTAAAGTGGGTCAAATGAGTGTTTTGTTCAGACAACGCATTATAGCTCAGATGTCAAAAATCACTGTACACTGTAATTACCATAATGAACCTTATCAATCATATGACTTTGTATGAGGAAGTATTTTTTACATTATGGCATACAACTTTGAATTGCTGTGTAGTGAACGATGCCCTGTCTCACTTTTTAATGTTTCCAGCTGACTCATTTGAACACAAGACTTCTATTAAAGGAATCTGAAATATGCACTTGAAAGCTGCACATAAATGATATCATGCTAAAGGACTGAAGCCAACGCTGCATCCTCATCAACTGATGAGCCATGTTGAAAAGATGGAAATTAAGAAAAACGTTTCTTCTCGTATTGCAGTCAAAGAACGTCATCAAGAAGGTGGGACGAGAAAAATGGCAATTGCTCGAGAACTATTTAGTGTTTTAAATATTATTTTGAAAGAACTTTTTGTGTCAGGACAAGTTTAACTTAAAAAAACAAGTGCGTGATTTGTATTTTGTGCATGGATTATTTGAAATTTCATGGGTGGGGGACAGAAAATGTCCTCCAATTCTTGAATCTTCCACTTACTAAAATCAACAGCAAGTTTCATGCAGTTAGCAATGTCAAGAGAGAGAGAGTTCCTCCAAGTCACCATGATGAGCTAGAAGTAGGCTAGTTGCCCTGTGTAACAACGTTGAGCTTCACAAAAGTTGAGAAACAGTAGGAACTAAGTCAAAACTATTATTGAATCGAGCAGTCATCGTGACAGTGAAACTGTTTCACTGCAGAAGCCACAAGACCGCCAGAAGTGCCGGTTTCATCTTCACTAGCCTCTGTAAGCTAACGGTAGCTTATCAGCTCTGTTTTGCTAGTTCTGTTGTGTGTTAGCAGCAAAGTTATTTCCATGTAAGCTAGCTAAAGCCTATTCTAGCATTTTACTGTGGTTTGTGAATATTAAAGGGAAATGTATTTGTTGTTTTAAGTGTAATATTAAAAAAGGGGATTTTCTTCTAATGTTGAGGTCTTAATCACTTCATGTTACTCCTCATGTTGCTAGAGAAAATTAAGTGATTTGTCAAGCAGTATTTTTTATAAGAAATAGTGAACTACAAAATTGAGTTTTACTGTTACTGCTAACTTAAGAGTATTTGTCAAAATGATTGTGTTTACTCAATTGGTGAAGCAGGTGCTGTGTTTCTACAGAAAAATAAAATTTTAAGGTAACGTAAGGTTAGTATGTTTAATCTTCAAGACGTGTGTTTTATTCCTTACTCAGATATTGGCTAGGCTGAAACAGTTTAATTCTATTTTCATGTCTGATATTTGTGTCGTGTCAATAAATGTTAAGCATATTTTGTCAAAACAAAATAATTCCAATATGTTAAAGGGATTATTTGTAACTTTCAGAAATGCTTCCTAACAGCCACACCTGTGGCTGTGAAATCAATGAAAGTCAGCGTTGGCTCGTGCTTGCTCGTTCTAAATAGACATGAACGAGTATCGCTCAAAACAGTGAGGCGACACACGTCAGCTAAAACCACAATATCACTCTATTTTTCAGCTGCTTGGCAGTAATGTTAGCTGACCAGACGAAGGTCTCTCCATGAATCAATGCTGATACTGTGTTTGCTTCTCCTGCCTCAGCGCAGGCTGAGGCAGCGGAGCTCTGCAGCGAGAAACTCGTCTCCCTCCGCCCGCAGCCGGAGTGAACAGGGAGACACCGGCACCCGGTCGGTAACGAGACGACAAGGTTTCTCTCTGCAGATTCCCGTCACTTCACAAGACACGGGAAACCTCTGTTGGTCTGGAGGAGCTGCAGCATTTATTTCTGCACAAATGTCCACTGTACATTCACTAGATATTCTCAGAGCTAAACTAACTCTTCTGCAGTGTGGAGTGAGTGCGCGTTCACGTCTAGAGGTGGAGCGATTATGCGAGAACGTGCGCGCTGTCTGAGTGAAGGCAAGCAGGCAGAGGAGCGGGGACGCGCGCATATGCGAGCGCGCATGTGTCCCGACCCGGTACATTTATACGCTTAAAAAGTTACAAACAGTCCCTTTAAGTAATTGCATTCAGTCAGCGCTTTCTTCGATGTTGTTGTGATCTAGTATGCTGTTGTGCAACATAAGAGCAACATGAGAAAAAATATGAAGGAGAGTATAACAGAGACTATAAGCCTGTTTGTAAATCCAGGACAAGATCCAACAACTCCAATAGATGATGACGAGCCTACCAGCTTGATTTTCAGGAACCCAGATCTACATCACTACTAAAACAGCCGGATTAACTATCATTCTGTGGTAGGATCGTGTCAGACACCTGAACAGGTTCCAACTCGAAATTACACAATACTTAGAGATTGCACTCTGGCTCATCAGACTTCAATCTGATCTGAACTTGAACAAACTCTACTTCGGCCAATTTTCTCAAAAGTCATCAGACACTGACTGAGTTCCTTGAAACTGTGGAGAAATAGACATGACTAGTATGTGACTACTAGTTAGTAATGTTATCGTGATACTAAAAATGATGACTCGGTATGACACAATACAATATCCTGTCCAGATATCTCAATACCAATACTGAAACAAAACATTTACAATTAATGGAGTAATAGATGACAGAACATGGAACTTAAAATGATCTTTTTTTTCAATGCAATGTTTTTAAGTATTCATTTAAAAATGACATGGTATGCAATAATCTGATGATGAGGGAAAAGCTGCTAAAATCAGGAAGACACATAATTTTAGCAACTGTAGAAAGCGCTGTCTTGTGTCGAAATGGTGTTTGTTAAGAGAATGTCACTCTCACAGCCGGACTGCACTTCCTTTCCGTCCATTTCAAAGAAGAAACATGGTAAAATAGTACTTTAACACATGCTCTTTGGTGGATTATTCGGGATGCTTTGACAGATTCAGAAAAGATGGTGTATCTAACGGCATCTGTACATCTGGTTGGTAATTACAGTCGCACTGTTATTTTCCTTGTTTTTTGTAAGAGAGTTCTGCTGATACAGACACCAGCTCAGAGCGAGACTGTTCAACCGGCCAGCGGTTTATGACCTGTTTTAATTTTCTTTTTCAACTTCATTTGTTGACTCCATCCTTTAGGTTAACGCTAGCTAAATCCCAGGACCCGCAGTTTAGTTTTTGACCGCCGCTTGCTCCCAACCTCCAGCAAAGTTAAAATCGCCCGCTCCTCTAAATAGCGCCCTCTAAAGCAGAGAGCTGCACACAAACTGCCGACGCACATCAACGTAACTTATAGGAAATAGCCTACGGCTCTTACTAAAACACTATCATTCTTAAAGTATCACTACTAATAAAATGAGGTTTTGTAAAGTTTTTAACCGCAGGGTACTGCGATACCTTTCTAGTATCAATATACCGTGCAACATTAATAGTGATTTATGGTGATTATCGAACCAAGTTTCTTTAAGGAAGAATTTTCTTTTTTAAAGGGCCCAGTTTTTTATTTTTCACATCCGTGTAAATGTTGAATTCTTTTGCTATTTATAGGCAATCTAAAGTTGCAATGAATTCTAGCATTTGTAGTTATTGCACTCAAAACTTAGCGTCTTCCGCACCTATAGAGCGAGGTGTACTTACCAAGGAGTAGGTCACAGTCAGTTCAGAACTTGAATGTGCTATTGTGTCATTCAGTGAAACTCTGACGCAATAAACAGCAGATCTTACCCTCTCCCTTGTAATTATATAAAGAATAAAAAATAGACTTACATAACAAACAAGAGCATTTCATGAACTTGTTGTTTTCAGTTATGTACCATATCAATAATGTATGCTTTTTAAATATATTCTTTTTAAAATAATTTCAGCCTCTGGGCCAAGCATTCATTAAACATCATGAATGCATTATTCAACCAGTATCATGAGGTTATTTTGTTGTAGGGCCCTTAAAATGCCGCTGTTATGCATATTTCTATCTCACTTGTGAAAACTGTGACTCGGCTGAACAATGAGATGAATGACAAATTATGACAGCTAATTTATCAGTCTCCCTTTGTAATCCACTGCAGCTTGTATATCTCCTGAAGATGTCACATAAGACAAGCAGGGAATCCGTCCTGCTGCTGGTCATGCCTCTACCATATGGGACATGTCAACAGAGAATGGAAACATGAAGACTAAACGTTTTGGATAAAGGACCATTTGTAGTTCTAGTCATTTGTCTTCGTAGTTTCTGTTTCCACATTTCACCACAAAAGACTGTACACACACACACACACAGAGGCATGCATACACACAACCCCCACTAAGCCACCCTCTCCTTTCAACATCCACTTGCTGCAGCTCCCCAAACGGACAGCGCCAAGGGTCGGTCATTAGTCAAAGCCAGAGGATGAGTTGGTAGGGGTGTATGGTATCCATTCTGAGCTAGAGCAGGATGCCCTTCTGTTTTAATACAGAACTGATGCTGGTATTGACAGAGAATGCTTCCCTTTTCTGAACTGAAACCATATTTCAACTCAACTATCACAGAGCCCAGAGCTGAGGGGTGCTACTGCAAGCAGCCAGTCAGTCACAGTAGGAAGTTTGGCACTGCTGTTGCTTCTGTAACAAAGTACTGTGGAAACACCACTGAGTGATTGTGGAAATGACTTGATATAGTCAAACAGTTGAGTAAAGATGGTGCAGTGTCAATATTTGGAGAGGAGGAGCGCACAGTTATGACACCACTAGAAAATGAATACTGAGATTTGCTCTAAATAAATAACGGAGGGTTCTAGACAGACTGAGAGCAACCCAGATAAGCTCCAGGGAGGTTAAGGTTCACAGTTCCTTAGGTTACTGTATCTGTCATTGGGCCTCATATATCAGTATGTACAAAAATGTCTGTTTGTTTGTGTGTTTCGGGTGCATGCTGTTATGTCTTTCACTTATGGTACGTCATACGTACTCTAACTTATATACAAGTTTTAGCCAGTGGGCAACTTTGGGGTCTGGAAAGTGAAGCCAATGTGGAAGTGCCTTAAACTTGCATTCCTTCTAATAGCCAGCAGGGGGCGACTCCTCTGGTTGCAATAAGAAGTCCAGTTGTATGGAAGTCTATGAGAAAATGAGCCTACTTCTCACTTTATGTATTACCTCAGTAAACATTGTTTCAAGTCTTCTTCAATACAGCATGATGTTCATTTAGTAAATGAGTAAATTATTAGCGTTTTAAGGCCGTTTCAGAATTAATCTCCGTCCATACTATCACACCTGAAAACGCATATCACATGACCATTCACGTACACTGGGCATGCGAGTGCTGATGTAAGCAGGACTGGACACAGAATTGATTTGAAGTGCTTGAATCATAGGTTTCCTCCTGCGCATGTAGGCAGTAGTAGCATTATTGTCCGGCGTTGTCCGATCTGAGAGCTGTCCGTGTTTTCGTCATAACAACTTTAACCCTCCCACAGTGTGTTTTCAATTAATAAAAGTTAATATTAACATTTTGGGCGCCTAAAAATGTCTTATTTAGCATTCGGTTGTACTTGCTCCACCCTGCCATGTCACATCTGGTTACAAAAAACCAAGATGACGACAGCCAAATAGCCGAACTCGAGGCTTCAAAACTGCAGTCCACAAACTAATGGGTGATGTCTACTTCTTATAAACAGTCTATGATTTTAGCCCACAGGAACAATTGCTAAAACTAGAGTGAAATGAGAAAGAAAGGAATGCAATAAAAGTACAAAAAGACGCAGGATGTAATTATGAATTAATGTGAAATCATTAAGTGAATGCAAGTCTAAATTGATGTGCATCCAAAAGAGATTTAAAAGAAAATAAAGTTTGCATTGCACAGTCAAAATTATGGTCTCTGGTTTTTAGCCTTAACCTCAGAACCACTAACAAGGACCCACCGGAGGATCTCAGACTGCCCTCAGGCTCAGTCGGGGTTATGAGATCTGTAAAATAGTCAGCAATTAATCCCATACACACTGTAAAATGATCATTAAAATCTTAGAATCTTCAATAAAGCACCGGGGTAATCAAAGCAGAAAGGCTTGATTCAGGGTTATGCACTCTTAGATCTTAGGTATCATGCTATTCTATTTAGACTAAGATGACATTTTTTAAATGGATAATCAGCATAACATTGCAGGGGGGTGGGGGGTGGGGGTGGGGGGGGGGGGGGCAAGTGCTGGTGAAAAGGTTAAGTGTGTTTGTTTATATACTCCTCTGACAATGCCATTAGCAGTGCCTGTGCTTTTCTAGAATGCTTATACTGCATAAAGCCGTTAGATGTTGACCTTTTCATTGTCAGTGTGGAACCCTTCTCATAGTACCACTTGACTGTGTGACACTGTGTATCGGTGGGATGTTATAGACTGGGTCAGTGCTACTGTAGCTCACTGCTAACAATGTGTAAAAGAGGGTTCGTTTTTAACCTGAATGTCCTCGAATATCACTAACGAGTTTCTAAAATGTAAGATTTGTAAACTAACTTCTGTGTGTGATATAAGTTGAGACCCCAGAGCACTCATGTTAGGTTAAAAGGTAAGCCTGCACACTAAAATGTAATGTAATTCATGGTTCTGAATGTATGTAAAATGTTATTTATGGTCATGTTAGCTGCAGAGTTATTCAAAATCTGTATTTGTCAGTGGCTTTCACACCAGGGAATGCATTATGCAGTTGTGTACAAACTAAAATAGAGCAACCGAAAGATGATTAAGACCCATCATAGATTTATCTACTGTTGTGCATCACCTGAACATCCTTAATCTTGCGATAATAATGTGTTAAAAGCAAGCTTGTTTTCACGCCAGTAATTTCTTTGACGCATTAAGGCAATCAATCTATCAGAGGTTGTAGCGGGTTCAGTTTTAATGATAGGCATCATATGAAACTTTAGAAAACCTAAGGAATCCAGTGGTACCAACTATGTCATACTAGCTAGGAGGCTAAATAAAGCTCCAAACTTGCACTAAATTTTGGTGAGCAAAAACTGGCATTGCCATTTTTAAAGGGGTCCCTTGACCTCTGACCTCAACATATGTGAATGAAAATGGGTTTTATGGGTACCCACGAGTCTCCCCTTTACAGACATGCCCACTTTATGATAATCACATGCAGTTTGGGGCAAGTCATAGTGAAGTCAGCACACTGACACACTGACAGCTGTTGTTGCCTGTTGGGCTGCAGTTTGCCATGTTATGATTTGAGCATATTTTTTTATACTAAATGCAGTACCTGTGAGGGTTTCTGGACAATATTTGTCATTGTTTTGTGTTGTTAATTGATTTTCAATGATAAATATATACATACATTTGCATAAAGCAAGCATATTTGTCCACTCATAATGTTGATAAGAGTATTAAATACTTGACAAATCTCCCTTTAAGGTACATTTTGAACAGATAAAAAATGTGCAATTAATTTGCAATTAATCAATATTAACTATGGACAATCATGTGATTAATCGCGATTAAATATTTCAATAGATTGACAGCCCAAATTCAAACCAAATCCAAGTAAGTCCAGTTGAGATCTGAAATGTTAGCAGGAAAAGCTGTGGACTTATAATTGTAATTATGCCATCTTTGTGATAAAGATGACATATTGTTATTGGAATAAAGATTGCACCTATCCAACATATTGTTTGGTAAACTGCTAATGATAGTGTGCAAGCCTAAGGGGCTCAAATCTCTGCATGCAGAACACTTAAAAAGCTCAATCGTGTGTAATTAATGTTTAAAAGAAAACAATAACAGCAGACTTTTTCTTTAAAGGCTGTATCTATACAAGTCCTGGACTTTTATGTATCACAAAAGCATCTGGACAGTCCGAGATTCTGTAACATCTGATAAACGCAGACTAAATAGTTGCCCTTGAATAAACTCCCTGATGTGCTAACAGTATTTGATGAATGCACCCAGAAGTCACAGTGTAGCATTTATTGTAATCCACTATGTGAAAAATACGTTTCTTTCTCTGTATGCTTCAGCGGTACTCTACCTAATGGCTGCTGGCTGTGATAAAGTAAACATCACACAATGAGATTTTTGGCTGACTTTCAAAAAAATGTACATACTGTACTGTAGCTGCTGCAGCATAAAGAGAAAGCACATCGAACGTTTCTATACGAGGACGTATTAAAGCAATACACCTCTGAATGACCTTGAAGGTACCCGTATAAAAACACATTCCAGGTTATCTTTAGTTCCACTTTAAGAATGATCTGTTCATCCAGATCGTTTTGTTGTTATTTGCTTAAGATATACACTCACCGGCCACTTTATTAGGCACACCTGTTCAATTGCTTGTTAACACAAATAGCTAATCAGCCAATCACATGGCAGTAACTCAATGCATTTAGGCATAGGTGGTGAAGACGACTTGCTGAAGTTCAAACCGAGCATCAGAATGGGGAAGAAAGGGGATATAAGTGACTTTGAACGTGGCATGGTTGTTGGTGCCAGACGGGCTGGTCTGAGTATTTCAAAAACTGCTGATCTACTGGGAATTTCACGCACAACCATCTCTAGGGTTTACAGAGAATGGTCCGAACAAGAGAAAATATCCAGTGAGTGGCAGTTGTGTGGACGGAAATGCCTTGTTGATGTCAGAGGTCAGAGGAGAATGGGCAGAGTGGTTCAAGATGATAGAAAGGCAACAGTAACTCAAATAACCACCCGTTACAACCGAGGTATGCAGAATACCATCTCTGAACGCACAACACGTCAAACCTTGAAGCAGATGGGCTACAGCAGCAGAAGACCACCACTAGCAAGGTGTACCTAATAAAGTGGCCGGTGAGTGTATTTAATAATAACAATGTGTGGGTACACAAACCTTCATCAGGTGATCTTACCAGACAAAA
>CAKAOI010051573.1:0-23134 GCA_916701655.1 Sebastiscus albofasciatus
ACATTTAAATGATATCGTTTTTGGTTGCACTGTCTCGCAATTTTTTTTTTCTGTGGCTTAAAAACCTTCTGCTGGGGGAAAACGTCTTTATTCAAAATTATTCTTTTTTATCACTATGATGATGATGATAATAATAATAATAATAATAATAATATTTTCATATATAATATAATATAATAATAATTATTATTATTCTCCTTGTGCCTCGTAGTGCCTGCCCTTTCAAAATAAAGAGCAGCGCATTGTATTAGCTACAAAAGGGGAGAAAAAAAACGAAAAAGATTTCCCCAACATAACTTTCTCGTGCATGGTAGCCTACATGTTCTTTCATTTGTTCTTGTCTATTTTTATTGACAAATACTTCTTAAATTGGGAATGCCGCCGGACCGCATGGCCTTGTGGGTATCAGTGGTGAGATTGAAAGTGTGTGTGTCCAATTCCAGCCCGGTAATAACTTGACACTCACCGGAATGAAACGCGCGGGGTTAAGGCCTTCCTCATAATAATAATGCAACCTCCGGTGAATGCGTGTGCACGGTGAATGCGTGTGCGTGTAGAGGAGGCTTGGCTCGTGGACAATCAATAGACTTTGATTGCCGATACTTGTGTTGGTGTGTTGCTATATATACAGCTGAGGAGCAGAGTGATGAGTTCCAACATTTATAGGCTATTAGGTCGCTGTCACTGAACGCACCATCTCAGGTCAGTAAAGATGACCAGTGAAAAGAAAGATCTCCAGTTTAACAATCACGAAAGGAGCATTTAGTGTCAGCAAAAATGTACAGGAGGTCCTTAAATAAAGGTAAACAGACAACTGAACAATAATTAATAAAATATAGAGAAACACACCATGTGCTTTATATCACAGTAACATCTGTTTTCCTGCTGTAGAGGAAAACTTCCATCACATCTGGACAGTGACTGGTTAATAAAATCATCAGCCAGTTATCAGCCTAATAAAGAGCATCCCAGATCACCCATTTAGTCCCACATAGCACTTATTAGCTAAATGAATTTGTGACAGTATTCAAATATATGTTTCCTGTTTTAGTTTTTTAACATGGGTAGTTTTTTTTTTCTTTATTGTTTATTATTTAAACAAACAGAACAAAATTAAAAACAAGAGGACAGATTCAGACTACAGCATCAACCCAAAAAGAAAGTAAAAAAAAGTAAGAGAGAAAAGAAAACAGTTAACAAACTATTCCCCACACACACACCCACCTTACTGCTATCCCATACCTTCTGTCAAGGATAAAGAGGTAGTATGAGGCAGTCATTTATAAGCAGGGATCTTCTCATACACACTGTATATTTTTAGAAATGTTGTACACTTTCAAGGGAATTCCTGTTGTCCCCCCCCAGTAACTCTACATTAGGCCTACAGGCTGCTTGTTTTGTGTACAGGAGAACTGTAGTTGTTATCTCAGTGTGCCAGTATCCATTCTTTTATTGTTGAGGAGTGGGATGTTTCCAGCAAGCAGACCATCGTGCTTTTGGGCTGCAGTGAGACCAGCTATAGAGGAAGACGCCTGAAGTAGCCTTTCATTGAGAAGTAGCACTGCTTGTGATACAGACAGAGGTCAGTCTCATCAACAGGCTGCACATACACTTTCAATGTTTAAATTCTGGGCAGACCCAAACTAATTAATTCATTTTCAATGTTTTGACCTCATTAGAATATGTGTGTGTGTGTGTGTGTGTGTGTGTGCGTGGTTCTCTATTTCTTTATTTCTTTTACTATATAGACTACTTTTTTTTGGGATATGTTTCTCCCGTCTAGGCAGCTTGTTTCAATCACATCACAGCCACAAACACACACAGGGCCACAGTTTGGTTGGTTATACATCATCATTCACTGTTGATAATTAAATAGCCTAATTGATTTTTTTACTTTGCAGTGGGTCACAGAGGTCATCAGGACATTCCACAACGTACATGGTCAATAAACACATGTACATTGAACACACAGAGGCATTATCCATTCTAAATATCCAGTTTTTAATTCATGAGATGACAAATAAACACGGAAGCAGCGTCACTCTGATTTCCTGCGCTCCCTGCTGTCACTTGAATGGGTTGTTTCCATGGTAACAGACACAAACACAAAGGCTTGCAGAGGACAGCGGTGCCACCTGGTCAATATGTCTTACGGAGGGTTAGTGAGCCGTGTTCCTCAGGACGAGCAGCAGTACTACGACGCTCAGCACGCAGCGGCGGAGTTCTACCGGCTGAACGGAGTCCCGCAGCAGATAGAGACAGCTCTGAACCAGCTGCTCCTCCACCGGCCCGCCGACCTGCACGGTTACCTGGTAACGGTAGCGCTTTGTTTACGGAAACAGCTGCAAGGAAAGTTATGCTAACGCAAACGTTAGCTAGCTACATTTATGGACAGCAACAGTTAACTGGATACTTTGCTAACTACGTATCCTAATGCACTCCTATAGGCTAGCTGTTTACCTGCTCCTTACCAGGAGCCTATAGGTGTTAGTGCTGCGTACAAGTGCTTCAAGAATGTCTGTATTTTGACAGAAATGCATGAACCACCCATAGATAGGTTCTGTTTTACCCAGCCAACATCTGTATGTGGGGCCCATGTGGGTAGCAAATGGGCTGAAAAATGGGCCCTATGTGGGATTGTCCGCGGACAAATCTGGGCAACATAAACCAAAACCCATCTCGGCCCCAGGTTTAAGTTCTATGTGGGAACTACATGGGGACTACATGGCCTGAAATATGGGTTATAAGCAGGTTTGTCCACAGTTTCCATGTTGGCCCCATGCACTAATTTCCCAGTAGTGACCCAAGTAGGACCCACACGGGTAGCCCACATGGGGAGCCCATGTGGGACCAACTTAGTTGACTCAAGTGGGCGCCATTTGTGTTGCCCATTCTAAGCCCATGCACTAATTTCCCATTAGTGACCCACCTAGAACCCACTTGGGTAGCCCATGTGGGATGTACTTAGTTGATCCAAGTGGGCCCCAGATAAGATGCCCATTTTGGGCTCATACCCACTTGGTACCCAGGTACCCCCAGCATAACCCATGTGGGGCCCACATAACCATGTTGGCTGGGTATAAATAACATAAAACAATATACCACCATGGACACAGAATATAGCCTAGCCTATGTTCCAGCCTACTTCAACCTGCTCTACACCAGCTGATTTAACCAGCTAGGTTAGCTTAATTAAATCTTCAGTGGATAAAAATGGAGCAAATATGATTGAGAAAAGTTATTCTTATATAACGGTCACTGCTGGCTGTCAATCACTCAGCAAACTCCGACCAAACGGAGTTACTGTAATGCCTATTTCTCTCCTCAAATGTTTTCAGAAACATCTTGTAGTGTACTGTTTAGCTGTAAAATGAGAAAGTTTGTGACCCGGCAGCCATAGGAACTCTCTCTCTCTCTCTCTCTCTCTCTCTCTGAAATTACCTGTGATTGGCCAAAGTCAAGGGCTGGATTTTTTAAATCCTAAAAACAGAGCCATGAGGAGGTGCAGAAGTCTAGTTTTTTCTCAGAACACTTGAATTACAATATGCTGAAAGGTTATTATGGAATTTTTTGTCCAATGATGCCAAAAACGTTTTGCCTACTGCACGTTTAAATGGTAAATGGACTTGCATTTATATAGCGCTTTTCTAGTCTTCCAATCACTCAAAGTGCTTTACACTATATGTCAACATTCTCCCATTCATACACTGATGGCAGAGGCTGCTGCTGAGGCTAAGTTGGCTAAGTTGCCCATCAGAATCGAATCCAAATACTCATTCACACACCGATGGCTATGCCTTCGGGAGCAATTTGGGGTTAAGTGTCTTGCTCAAGGACAAATTGACATGTGACCCGGAGCAGCCGGGGATCAAACCACCGACCTTCCAATTGATGGACAACCTGCTCTACCCTCTGAGCCACAGCCGCCCCCATTGCAGTTTTAGCGAGACATTGAACCGCAAGTTGCTCCCCGGGCGCTTTACAGCAGCCCACTGCTCCTACATGCTTAGCAAGGGTTAAATGCAGAGGTCACATTTCATGTATGTATGTGACAATTCAAATTTAAGTTAAAAAAAACAAAAAACAACAAGAGACATGAAGCAAAAAGGCAAATGTAAGCTGCATATTTAGTGACCCTCCGTCTTTACAATTTTTTTTATCAAATATTAAATGTTTAATTCTTATATGTGGGACAATTATACAAAACTTCCTTCCACATGTCAGCCATGGCTGGTTGCTAGCCAGTGTGTAGCTTTACAGAATGCTACCTGGCATTAATGAATGTGACATTAAGAAGACTTCCTGATAGCAGTCTCTTGTGTTTCCTTGGACAGTGCTTCCTAATGAGACCTTAAAGCTGCTTCATTTATTACCTTCTCACACTATTGTTTCTGGGTCAGAAAGGACAGGACAAGCCGGGAAGGGAAGGAAGGATGTTTTTAAGGGGAAACATTACATAGGCCAGACAGGAAAAGTGAATGAATGAATCAGTTGTGTAGTGCAAGGTTAGATTAAAAATCTACACACATATTGACCTTAAGAGCGCATCGTTTAAGAGGCTGCAATTCTGTGATACCAGAGTTTCTGTAATGGGATATTCAGGTCTTATAAATGAATAAAATAAAATAGAATTGAGTCCAAAAGCTCTGTCATGTCAAGTCATCAATGACTTCTAATCAGTCTAATTATAATTGTATGACACATATTAATAGTTTGGTAATCAATATTTTAAGCAAAATGGAAAAGAAATACTTTTATTGTGATTTTGACCTCTTGTAAGAGTTTCCTTCATTTTTGGGGAAGGTATTTTTTGGGGGGCTGTTTACTTTAAATGCAACACAGATCACCCAAGCAGTAATCAGTTGTATGAGAATATGTGTGTGTGTGTGTGTGTGTGTGTGTGTGTGTGTTAAAGTGGCAGTAGACAGTATATTTTTGGCATCATTCAGTAAAAAAAATCCATATTAATCAAGTGTTCTGAGAGAAAACTAGACTTCTGCATGGCTCTGTTTTCAGGCTTTAAAAAATCAAAAAAAAAAAAATCATCCGCCTGTGATGGGAGACTTTGACCAATCACAGGTCATTTCAGAGAGAGAGAGAGAGAGCGTTCCTATTGGCTGTGCCCCGGCTGGTGGGCGGTGCCTGGTATTTCCTCAACAAATCTCAACATGGCTGCCGGGTCACAAACTTTCTCATTTTACAGCTAAACAGTACACTACAAGATGTTTCTGAAAACATTTGAGGAGAGAAATAGGCATTACAGTAACAGAATATTGATTCATATTTGATCAGCGCTGCCTAGTTTGACCATTTTGGTCAGAGTTCGTGAGTGATTGACAGCCGGCTCCGCTGGATGGCAGACTCCAGATCAGCTCTGACTGGTTGTTTTCCTCCGGTCAGTGAAATCTTGCAGATGCCGTTAGGAGCACCGGAGGACACCGGAGGACACAGAGGCACATGATTTTTTTTCAGAATACCTGTCTCATGCTCTACTGTCAGGATATATTGACCGTTTTTTAATCATATTTGCTCCATTTCTACCTACTGCAGCTTGTCCTTGGTGAATGAGGAGTTAAAAACAACATTTTGCACATTGTCGCTGACTGTAATAGTATAAAGTATTTGAGCTGAATATGTAAATATTTATAAGGTAAATATTTGTATCTGTAGCAGGATCTAAATTTTGTTAAGTGCCTGCTTGTCAAGGGCAGGAGTTCTGAAACCACACAAGGCTGAAAGACTCACATAACTTTAAACAAGTTCTGGAGAAAATGTACCTAATTTCTTTAACCCTTAACTGTCACTCTAGGCTAATTACTTTAGAAACCTATGTGCACCACCAAGGATCAGCAGCCTGAAGGGAAGGCAGGTTTATGATGCAAGAGGACAACTATCCATTGAGGCAGATGTCTTCTGCGTCGTCTGCAACAAGGACAAGGTAAAACTCATGACACACATTTGGCTACAGAATCAGCACTATAGTCCGATATAATTTCAACAGATCAATTTATAGCTTCCTGCTTGGACCGTGGCTGACGATCGCTCGTGTGGCAGATTCTGGATATTCAGTTCAGTGTATGCAGTAAGTGGAAAGATTGAACAAATAAAGGTTTAACAAAGAAGATGTGATTCATTAGTGATGTGCTGACAGTCTGAAATGAGCGCATAGGGCCTCCTTCAGACATGCGGTAGGCTGATGTGAAGAGGCAGCTGGAGGCGAGAAGGGAGCAAAGACGGTAGAAATCAGAAAACAGCCCATGACCCTTGACCCTTGCCATTTCAGTTTTTTACAGTATCACATAAGCCAGAAAGATGAGATGTGACACCGTGAACCAAGGTCACGCTGAGGTCACAGAGGGCACAGAACTATGGTCTAGCCAATAGGCATGCATCAACGCTTTTACTCAACAGTATTACTTAGTGCTAATATAACTTCATTATCAGGAGGAGCAGGCCCCTCCGTGCCAAAGATAGATAATAACAATTATAATATCTTAGTCAAATCCAGTCTATAAGTCCCAATATCACAAATCAAAGGACACCTTCTGTCCTTAGACCCTATCGATACAGCATATGCATTGTATGGTAGGACTGTGTATTGCCAAGAATCTGGCAATACGATACGTATCATGATACAGGGGTTCAATATATTGCGATACTGTAAGCAGGGCGGTATATTACATTTTTAAAAAATCTAATTTTAGGAAAGCTGCCATGGTATAAAGAACACACGACCATATGTATAAAATATGAGTAAAAATGTTTTTATGCAATCAGAACAGTGGGATCTGCATTCACATTTCTCACAGTCCCTGTAACCAACATCATAGCACTAATTTGAGAGGCACATACACTTAGAGGGAGCATCTCTTTGCAAATGAAATAAAATATTTACTGATTTAATATTTGCATGTAAACTATTAATTAAATATCGACAGTATCATTTTCGATATTTTCTTACACCCCTATTGTATAGTATATTGAAATATAAATAAATAATATTTATAACAACTTGAAAAGCACAGAATTAAAAATGATTCAAGAAAAAGCTATTCTAAAATAAAGTGTTTATAGGTGAGGTTTATTAAAAGATAAAGAGCTAGTTTGCCTGATATCCTCCAGCAGGTCGTCCCAGAGCCTCAACCTGTGAACTACTAACAAAGACCTAGTAGTCTTCAAAAGTGTGAAGCAACTGAAGCTTTGGAAGGTTGTATTGGCAGCATTATAGAGAGCTGCAGTAATCTACATGTAATATAAAAGCATGCCATTACAATTTTGCTTTGTAGATAAAAACGATCACATTTTTTTGAAATGTCACGAAGGTGAAGGAAACTGGATTGGACAGAAATCACATGAAGGTTGAATTCAGCTTGTCACTGAGATTTTTGCGATGGAGCTTTATGTTGGAAGACAAGGAACCTTAGTGTAAGGAAATGAGACTAACTGGAGATTCTGTACCTGTGATAATAACGTCTGATTTATGTGAGTTTGTCTAAAAGAAGTTTTAAATTCGGTGAGGGAGACATGTAGTTTGCTCACTTTCATGATATCAATAGAATCAAAAGACAAGTAGATCTTCCATTAAGTTGGACGCTGCAGCATATCAGTGATATGATGATGCTCAGTCTTTTGAAGATTAAGTTTTATGTAAAAATCGTATCAATTCAGTCATCTTGTGGGCCAAGCTGTACAAAGCACACAGAATGTCCTGTCATGCTCCATCGTAGACTGTCAAAGACAAACAAGGACATAAACATGATCATATAAGTCTACAAATGATGCAGAAATTAGAACCCCTTCCTCCCTGATTTATTGCCCTTTTGAGCAAATTGTCCCAAAAAGTTCCATGCAGAATCCAAAAGCAGCCAATCCAGTACAACCCAAACACATCAGATATGCTGTTTCAATCAAAGAATCAAGTTTTATTGTTTATCAAGTAGGACACAGCTGTGCTCTAGGATCATGGAGAAGCCCATTGTCAGTCTGCAGCATTAACAGTAATGTGTAATGACAAGTGTTCTTGTGAGAAGAAGGGGTGGAGAGAGAAAGGTGTTGTGGATAAGGAAGGATGAGGCGGAGAGAGCAGATAAGAACTCATTCGGATGTTGAGAATTCATATAAACTGTAACAATTTTGTGGCAAATAGCTTGTCGTTATCCTTTTGAAGAACTTTTTCCCCTGTCTCGGTGTTCAGAGAATGTCCTCAGCTGCTGTCTCCAGCCTCTTTGAGCCAAAGGAGACATCGGTGGACTGGAAAGCACAGAGTCAGGAGAGGGCTGACCATGTGATGATTGCTGCCCGGTGGATCAATGGACCTCTGAACAACATGCTGAAGGGACAAAACCCACGTGACCAATCAGATATCGACCATACACTCAGGTAGAGTTCAAATGTTATTCAAGTTACTGTGGAGGGTTTCATCTCTGGAGGGATATTGAATTGCTCATCTGTTTCCAAATACTCCACACTCCTTCTAATTGCTGTTTTTTGTGCTGTTTTTTGTAATAATAATTACTATACATTTCATATTCTTCCAAACGTCTTGGGCTGACCACCACAATTGAATGTAAGTTTCCTTACATTCAATTGTGGTGGTCAGCCTGCTTTCAAAAGTTACTAGTTTCAGTGGAACATGTTGGTCTGTTTGGTAAGAAATGCTGCTGGAGAAGCTTTTATATTATGACAAGAATAAATTCTAGGAGAAAAAATACTTTACTACTTTTCATAAAATAGTCAAATTTCATGTTCATTGGATCTATTCGTGGAGCTGCTTCAATTCCTGAGTAGCCCAGTGTCACATGACTAACAAGTTCATTTGAAACACTTAACCATGAATTATAAATGTGCACTAGAAATGTTGGAATTACAGAATTCATGCATTTAGCAACACTAATTCACATTAATCTGAAATTCCATCATCTTAATCATTAACTACAAGGTTAACACACAAACATAATTATATTATGTATGCATGTACTATTTTATAATACACAGTAATGAGTAGGAGATCTGTCTCCTGTAATGAAAAGCATTAAAGGCAGACTGTAGACATGGCTTGAGTTGGAGAAAAAAGTGCATCCAATACTGTGTCATCTGCATAGAAATGGATACTATAAGTCTGTACAGGAGCAATAATATTGTTTATGTAGATTGTAAACAATAATGGGCTTAATAAGGAGATGCCACAAGGTTCTGTGCTCAACAGAACCTTGTGGCATCTCCTTATTAAGCGAGGTTGGGTACCAAATATTTAGTACAAATAGTTAGTACTTACACACTTATACACATTCATTTGCTGTCTTATTGCATTTGCCCCATGAAGAACCAGTTACAGATGAGCCTTCTTTAGAGTTTGTTTTTTTTGTGAACCCAAAATGTAATTTTGTGTTCTGTAATTGTTGCAGCAATTTCTTCATGGCCCGCTACCTGGAGGAGAACGACATCCGGAACAAGGAGCAGGAGGAGAGTCATTCACTCAGTGAGCCTGACGTGGTGCCATCTACTCCACAGCCTGCATTGACTAAAGACAAGAAGAATGTTGATAAAGGTAGAGTAGCAACTAGTCGTGCAACAGTACTGCTCCTCAATGTTTGGTATCAATATCACAATTTCTCTATCAGCATTCACAGCATGAACCTAAACAAGCCTGTGTGTTTGCTTGAGTTGAAGTGACGAATAGATTGTCTTCTGGAGATGTAAAGGATGGTGCTGGATTATTTTCAATAAATCACACAAAAAGACAAAAGACAGCAGTAAATGTGTCCTGCTAACACGTATTTCCCATTTTTATCCAAAGCCAGATACATTTTATTCTTCTGTGTCTCAGGCCCTGTTCAGACCTGGTATTAGCATGCGTCCTCAGTGATGGGATCACAAGTGGATAGCTGAGTACAGGTGTGAACACACTCAAGACGCATTGAGTATACATTGAGATCGGATCTTTCAGACCACATTCAGTGGTGGTCTGATCCTCATATGGTCACATTCTTTCAGCAGTGTGTAGTGAATGTGTCCTGGGCCACATTAAGGACCGCCTACTCAACTGACGTCCTGCTGGGACCCGTTTGTCTGCCTCGCAGCATGGAAACGGCCTCTGTGCTCTACTGTATTCTGTCAGTGCAACTGTATTTTATTAAAATATACTTTATCTGCAGACTATCAGACTGGGAACAGGAAGTGCATTATTATCATACTGTTGGAGATGTGTAGTTGTTTTTGTTCCGCTGCTTTGCACAGAGCTGCTCTCCCGCCCGCCCGCCCGCCCGCTCTCTGAAGCGTTGTACCCCGCTATTGTCTGGCAAAGGCAGCGGTGTCCAATAACCTTATATTTTGATGTTATAAAAATGTTAATAAAATGTACTAGAATTCACAATATTACTACTGACATTCCTTTAATATTACATCGTCTGCTGTATTAGCCATGTGTTTACTACGTGTTTATTTTGCATCTTAATACCAGGTCTGAACATGGCAGAGCTCTGTTGTTGAACTAAAAATAACACATAAATATGCCATACCATTGCATTGGATGACATGTTCCTTCACTTAGATAAAACTGGGTGGTGTAGTTCCTGAGTCAGCCCTGTGATTAATTGGCAATCTGTCCAGGGTGCAACCTGCCTCTACCCCCATGACCATACTCGTCAACTTTGAGTCCTTAAGAAAAGGGAGGATTTCAAAATCAAAATGGGGGGGGTCTTTGTTTCCTGCATTCTGGTGACTTTCTAAAAACAATGCAACAGCATTTTTATGTTAAATTTTGGATTTTACCTTTAACTCCCAGGAGGGGAAACTGAATAATTTACCCCTCTGGTGTGAACTTGGCGTGTGAATCTCTGTCATAAACTCATATTCATCTGCTTTTATGTATTTTTGCTCCTGCTTGAGTATTTCTTTCTCTTAGTACTCTCCATTTCGCTGAAGGTCCTTTCAGACACAGTGCGACAACGGCACCACTGCCCTCTGAAACCCATTATTTCCAATGGCTTACGTCGCGCCACGCCGGCTTTTCACTGCGTCAAGCAAAGCCCAACTTTGGGCACAGCTTAAACATGAGCTTAAACATGAGCTCAAACTGCACTGTGTCGCGATCATATACTGCTCTCTTCCGCCGGGAAATGACAGTTGGTGTAGCTGTATTGTCGTCCGGGTGGAAACAGTAGGGATTATACACGCTGTTCAGTTCTAGAAACAAGTTGAGATAACGAAAAGGAAAAAAAGTGGGAAAATTTGTCATAAATCGGGAGAAATGCGGGAGAAAAGAGGACCCGGGACAGGGCGATGGAAAACGTGAGTCTCCCGAGAAAAACGGGAGGGTTGGCAAGTATGGCCATGACCCTCTAAAGCAGGGGTGTCAAACTCAAATACACAGTGGGCCAAATTAAAAAATTGGTACAAGTCGAGGGCCGAACTGGTTCAGTGTTTATTGCAAAACTTATTGAAATGAACTTATTGCACATATTGAACCTGGAACTAACAAAGCTTAAGTTATTGCCTATAAAAACAACATTAAACATTAAATAAATGAAAAATTTAAAAAACACGGATAAAAATTGACAGCTGGGCAGTATCAGAAGTGTCGCTGCTCTCATCCACAGCAAGGGAGTATGCGATGAAATCTTTTCCCTTTCCCACCAGCTGTTGTTGTAGATTGGTGGCAAGCTCACGTACACGATCAGCAACGGTGTTTCTGCTCAGGCTCACATTTGAAAATGCTTGCCTTTTATCTGAGCACACGACGTCACAAACTTTCATCATGCAGTTTTTGACAAATTCTCCCTCGGTAAAGGGCCGGGCTGATTTAGCGACCTCTGTTGCCACAATAAAACTAGCCTTTACAGCAGCCTCATTTTGTGATTTGGCTTTTGTGAACATAGCCTGCTGTGACACCAGACTTCTTTTCAACTCTTCTACCTTCTGGAGCCTCTGTTTCATGTCCAGATGCTTGTACCTGTCGTGGTGATTCGCTTCATAGTGTCTTCTTACGTTATATTCTTTCATTACAGCCGTACCGTCTCCGCACACAAGACAAACAGGTTTGCCCTTTATATCCGCGAACATATACTCTGCCTCCCACCTGCCTTGAAAACCTCTGTTTTCAAAGTCCACCTTTGGTTTAGCCATTTTTTGGGGAGTGGGATAGCTGAAAGTTGGCCACAGGTGACTAGCTCCATAAAGCTGCTGATGAGCGAGTAGCGCAAGGGCTCGTGCTTGCAGGCCCTCACGTGGCAACGCACTGGCAGTGCATTGTGGGATTTGTAGTATTAGTGGTGCGTGCAATATACCGGTGGGCCACCTCTAATAGTAATTAGATATTATCCTGTGGGCCAAAGATAATACCACCGCAGGCCGGGTTTGGCCCGCGGGCCTTGAGTTTGACATATGTGCTCTAAAGGATAAGCGGTTATAGCTAATGGATGGATGGATCTATACTACATATCTGTTCTTATACTTTCTTTTGCTGCTGTGACAGTTTCCCTGCGTAGGAGATTTATCTTATTGTCTGTTGCTCATTTAAGTTGTTCTCCAAAGGGGTTAGCCCTGGAAGCCCAAAATGTGCAGTCACACTCCTTCTGTCACATGAATATCTGTGTCCTAGTGTGTAACTGTCTGTCTTTTTGTTGCTTACATCGCAGGCAAAAAGAGCAGCGCTGCAGAGAAGCCTTTTCCTCCAGCAGAGCCACCGGAACCGGTTTTGCCTGGGAGCTCGGCCATCGGCTCAGTGTCTCTGGCTGTTGCCAAAACTGGGGCAAAAATACTCGGTATCCCTCTCTACAAATACATAGCAGCTCTGAAGAACACAGAGGTTAGACCACGCAAGCTGCTGTGCATCTCTCTCTCTCTCTTTTAAAGGGGAGTTTTGCCACTGTAGCACCTAGTGCATGCTCATGGGGGATCTCTTGTTGGGTCTCTAAATTATAGAGTACGGTCTAGACCTGCTCTACATGAAAAGTGTGTTGAATTCTGTTATGATTTGACGCTGCATAGAAATAAATAGAATTGAACAAAGCACAAACACACATATTCACAGAAACACGACACTGGGAGCTAATGATGTTTTCAACCATTTTATTATTCAGGCTCCGACACAGTTTCACATGCCGGTCTCTCTGGTAACTTTGCTGAGCTGTGGGAAGACTTCTCCTGGAAAACTGAGTTTACTGGAGGAAGTCATCCTGATCCCCAGAGCTGGACAACGAGTCAAACAAGTACTCCCCACTCACGTGTTCTATCCGTTGGTAGTTTGTATAGACCTGTTCGCCATATAAAGTTAGCGTTCTTTGTGCAAGTTCCTTTGCTTCCTTTGTTGTTGCTATGATGTGGTTTATTATTGGTAAGGCACCTCAGTTCATCCGTATTCAATTTTCACTATAGTATTTGTTAAACTCACCGAACTGTGAACTTCTTTTAACAGATCATCACAATGACCCTTGAGTTACAGAAGGAGATGACGAGAATAATGAACTCTTCAACAAAAGCCGGGGTGAGGGACATTGGAATTTATTCACTGTAAGAATAGGTTCACAAAGGCTTTATGAGAGCACATAATGTAAAAGGTGAAGGCAGGATTCAAGGCTTTTTCTGTTCCAGAGCTTTCCTAAAAGTTGTATACAAAAAGGGAGATTTGTTTTCCTTTTTCATGGCTAATCTTCAAATTAACTCAGGTATGCAGACCTGGAGGCAGGTCGAAATGCTTGTTAAAGCATTCAATACTTCTACTGTTTACCTTTTCCTTCATGCAGCATTTGTACTGTATACTCTGAGTTATCTCCTGCATTGTTCAATGACCTGTAGCCCTAACATTCATAATGTGAACAGTGAAGAGGGTGAGTGTACAAACTCGTCTTCTAATAATCTTGCAAGGGCAACCGTCTCATTCAAACCTATGAATGGATACTTAACCATTGTCGTTCACATGTAGCTTCAGCTAAGCACAATCCATGTTGTTGACGAGGTGAACCGTGTCTTTGCTCCAAGGCCGTCCAGGCAATGCTGTGTGACAGCGGAGCAATGACTGTGACCTACGAGCGCCCCGAGCAGCCTCTAGATCTGATCACTGAAGCCTGCGCTAACTTTGAACTGGCGCTGGGAACAGAGATCCATTTGGCGCTGAACTGTGCTGGCCCTGAGTTAATGGACTATGTAAGTAGATGAAAGGGAGTAGCCGGCTTTGTGTCAGCCAAGGTGTTTGGAGTCCTTGTGTAAATCAATTTGGTTGCACTTTCTATGACGCCCATGTCTATAATGCATTCTAAACATACTTCTAATGCATTACAATCTGCTAATTACACGGCTGTGTTGAATACTCGATTCTGATTGGTCAGTCACAGTGTTCTGCAGTCTGTAATTTCTTCATAACATGTGTATAACAGACTGTTGCTATGTATAGCATACCGTTGCTGTGTATAACAGACCCTTGCTATGTATAGCAGACCGTTGCTATGTATAACAGACCGTTGCTATGTATAACAGATCGTTGCTATGTATAACAGACCGTTGCTATGTATAACAGATCGTTGCTATTTATAACAGACCGTTGCTATGGGCGCAGTTCTGATGTCAGACTCTGGAGGACGGTTTATGTGTCAAATTATTGATTTCTTGAGTAAGTAGCCGTGTAATAAGCGGGATAAAAATCGTTGTCGCGAAAGAGAGACCCTTCCACTTCGCGTCGGCGGCATCGCCCTGTCGGGCTCGCTGTACATTATCCGTTACATATAGCCCTGTATAGTTATAAGCACTCATAAATATTCATAATGCGTTCTAACAATAATCATAACATATTATAAAACATTTTATAATGACTTATAAAGTCAAGTATCATAATACTTCATAATTGCTGCGCACTCAATGACATTTTATATTTTATAATGCATTACAATCACTGATAATGTGATTATTATTAAGTTACTCTAAGTGGTCATTGTTTGCTTTAAGTAAAGTGAAACAAATATCATAAATATATGCAAGAGCAATGCGCAACATGTTGTAAAGTCCGTACATGTTTCGTATTTGTTTAACAGGTCATAACAGAAACTGAAGACTCTAATTTGACATGTTTTGATGATGATGAACATGAGCATTTCACTAATGATGATAATAATGATTACAATGCATCATAAAACGATTATAATGTATTGCAACTATGAGAATTATGATACACTATGGGCCTCATGTAGCAACATTCTCTTAAATTTCTCTTATCTTTTCTATAGATAGATAGATACTGTAGATAGATAGATAGCATTATTAAATATGTATCATTATATTGCATTATAAGTATGTTCACAATGCATTATGGACATCATAGAAAGTGCTACCATCAGTTCTATATGCACACAGCTGACGAGGTCAGTTCACATGCAAATGTACATGCATACAGTAGGCCCAGCTGATAGAGACAGCGAAGAGAATCTAATCAGTTTGCTTCTCCTCTCCCTCTCAGTCTAAAGGAAAGTATGAAATTGCAACCGGAGTTTGGAAGTCTCCAGATGAATTAGTTGATATGTACCAAACCCTCATCAGCAAATACCCAGCAGTGGTGGCCTTAATCGATCCATTTAGGAGAGAGGTGAGTCCAAAATGATTATTATCGTTCTTTCATCAATATATCCAATATCATGTATATAGAAATATATTGTTTATATATTGTAGACAATTTTAGCAAGTTCATTTTGGGGTGGGGGAGGGTGCATGTAGAAAAGATGGGAATTGGGCTCGAACAAAATGTTGTACTTGAAAATACAGGAAAAGGTCATGTTTAGATAGGGCACATTTGTCTGTCAAGTTCTGAAAGCTAGAAAAGAACATCACATTCATAATCTCCTTTCCATCCCATATACGGAAAACAGTCTATTCTACTCTGACATCTGACAAGTTGTCATAGTTACAGATGTGGACTTCCTTAATTTACTGTAAACAACTTTAGTTTTAGTATATAAACAGTATTCAGCCCTGTGGACCCACCACCTGCAGGGACAGACGACCTAGGCGTGCTCCCCCTGGCATCGCAGACTGGTTGCAAGGTCGTCACTCTCCAGCAGAGAAGTAACCAGAGCTATAGTGCTGAAGGTGGGCTCACCTCTGCACATGGCACTGGGTCTAGAACCAAACTCCTGGAGAGGGGCTGAACTCTATCCTTTTCTGGAGTTGCCCAGGGAGACAGGCACTGGGTGGGGGCATGGAGGTAGTCACAAGCCCCTGACTGAGCGCCGCTGGGTTGGAGTTCTTCCCGGGGAACGAGAGGGGCACTTTGGAGTATCCAGCCTTCTTGGAGTCTCTGGGTGGGGTCCTTCAAAAGGGGAACTTCAATGTCTACATGGGCAACGATGAAGAAAGCTGGAGGAATGGCCTGCCCGATCTGAACCTGAGCGGTGCTTTGTTATTTGACTTCTGTGCTAGTCATGGATTGGCAATAACATAAGTGCACTTGGTACCAGAACATCGTATAGGCCAAAGATTGATGATCGACTTGTATCATCACATCTGCGGCTGTATGTCTTGGACAGTTGGGTAAAGAGAGGAGCAACTGATCACCACCTGGTGGTCAGTTGGATCAGATGGCGAACTTGACTGCCGGACTGACCTGGTAAATACAATTTGCACTAGCACTTGTTAACCTCTTTTACCCGACGGACTCGGTACCGGGTTCAGCTGAGCTGTGTGTTAAAACACTGCCTTTAAAAACTTCATAAAATACTCTGGTGTTTTTTTTTGTCAAACAATGTTTGTTTGGCAATGATTTCAATATTTTAGTTACAAAATCAACGCACGAGAAATTGTATTTTTATTTTATAATATTTTGTAACCGTTTTTATATTGAATGTACATACTGGACTTTGATTCTTTTTTATTATCTTATTTACGTTGTTATTGATCTTATTTGTTATTATCTAACTTTAACTTGATCATATTTGATTTTTATACTGAGCACAATGGTAGAATGTGACGATGCACAGGGTAAATGTCATGGCCAAAGGCACCATTGTGTGCACACAGCCTCCTGTAGTGGATATCAGTAGTATTTTATAGCCAGATTCCCTTTCAAGAGGTAGAAATTCCATTTGGCACACTTTGGGTATCCATCAGGTCGTGGCTGATGATCGGACCGTACGATGTGAACACATAAATTGTGAGATTTGGCTTTACACATCGCAAACGATCTACTCGTACATTAGGAGCAGGAGTTACACAACAACATTTCTAAAATCGACAGTGTACGCCCAGCTTTATTAGTGTCACCGACAGATGTTTTCAAGACGTGCAAACTTTTATGACAAGCAGGTCTCTGTGTAGAACCAAGGAAACTCCAGTAGTAATATGGTTTGAGCAGTAATTCTTGTGTGTGTGTACGCTTGTTTATGTGTGTTTGTGAGGTATGGGTTTTTATACATATGTCTGATCATTTGTGCAGCATGTTCTATGCTCAAATGTGTATCCTTGTTCTTGTGCCCTGTAAGGACATAGACCAGTGGAAGAAGCTGAGCAACGTGATCGGAGATTCGTGCTCGCTGCTCTCTGACATCACGTACAAGTCAAAGGCCCCGCCCCTTCCAGGAGTCAGCGGTTACATCTTAAAACACCATGATGAGATGACAGTCAGTGATTTGATCTGCATCGCATCAGAGCACCAAGGTAACAGATCCACTGAGGTGGGGGGTAGAGGAGAAGAAACTGGATGGGGATAGATAGCAGTGCTGCTGTAAGGTGGCACAATACTGCTCAACTCAACTTCCAGAAACAGAATTCTTTGACTTTCTGGCTCTACAAGAAGCACATTTGCTTTTCAGGCTTTTCAGTTTGACTCAAATCCTCGTCAGGAGCAAGTGGAGGTAAACACTAATGATGTCTCAGGCTGAAACTGTTTGTAAAACAGAACATCAACACCCAGTGCTCACAGTTCATTGAGGAAATACAGAACAGTTACTAGATAAATTAGTGTAAAATAAGTTTGGAATATACTGACTGTACATCACATTGCTTCCACCACTGCTTACCAGTAATTTAAACCCCCTCCACCTCCCCAACCTCCTCCTACAGTCACAATAAAACTCATGTGCATTCAGTACCTGTTTAAATTCAATATTTGAGCTGTTGTGTACGGTGTGGCAGGGTGAGTTCAATCCAATTTATTTTTGTAAAGTGTCAAATCAGAAGAACAGAAGTTATCTCGAGACGCTTTTTCATGTAGAGCAGGAGTGGAACTCAGTAATAACCCAGCCAAACTCACGAGAAGGAGCGTGGGCTGTTTTGTTGTTTTGTTCACATTAGAGTGTTTGCCTTGTACTCCACATAGGTCAGAGACACTTGTGTTAAGAAATTAACCATTTATAGCAAATGGTTGTGCGGTTAGATTCGGAAAAAAAAGGCTTTGCTGTTCGAGAAAGCTCTCAAAGAATCTGAGCCGCAACGAGGATTCTGTTTGGAGAACTAATCTCTCTTTAATAAACATGCATGAACAATAAATCTTAGTTGAAGCTGCAGTGAGTAGAAATGGAGGAAATATGATTTAAAGGTGCTCCTAACGGTATCTGCAAGATTTCACAGACCGGAGGAAAACAAGCAGTCAGCTGGTCTGGAGTCTGCCGTCCAGCTGCTGTCTATGAGAGCCACGAGTCAATCACTCACCAACTCCAACCAAATGGTCAAACTAGGCAGCGCTGATCAAAATATGAATCAATATTCTGTTACTGTAATGCCTATTTCTCTCCTCAAATGTTTTCACAATCATCTTGTAGTGTACTGTTTAGCTGTAAAATGAGAAAGTTTGTGACCCGGCAGCCATGTTGAGATCTCTTCAAGGCCTATGGAAAGGAGGCTGGGTCACGGGCGGACATGGGTCTTGGGGTATGGGGTATAACACATGCTCAGTGTAACTGAAGCTGTGGTGCTGCGTTGCGATTGGCTCAATTTTGGCAAGTGCAGGTCAGATTTTAATGCACATGTGTTGTACCCCCGGAGATATGACACGTCAATGACGCGTGACCCAGCGTCCTTTCTATAAGCCTCGGATCTCTTGAGGAAATACCAAGCACCGCCCACCAGCCAGAGCACAGCCAGTAGGAACGCTCTCTCTCTCTGAAATGACCTGTGATTGGCCAAAGTCTTCCGTCACAGGCTGGATTTCTTAAATCCTGTAAATAGAGCCGTGAGCAGGTGCTGAAGTCTAGTTTTCTAGGGTGCTGCAGCTGCAAACAGTGTTGACATGAAGGTAGCAGCAGAGTTACAGTGAGAAGTGTCATGTTATGTTTGGGGCGGCGATAGTTCAGTCTGTTGGGACTTGGCTTGGGAACCAGAGGGACGCCGGTTCAAGTCCCCGCATGGACCAAGTATGGACTGTGAACGGTGCCAGTTCTCCTCCTTGAGCAAGACACCGGACCCCCAAACTGCTCCCCGGGCGTTGTATAGTGGCTGCTCACTGCTCCTAATACTAGGATGGGTTAAATGCGGAGACTTGTGTGCTGTGCAATACTATGTGTGTCAATAAAATCTGATTTACATTTACATTCTAATAGCTGAGCTGTATATCTGCATGTATATGATTGGTCATACTAGTCAGCTGGTATAGCCAAACAGCTGATGGTGACGCACAAATGAAGCAGCTGATGCATAACGATATCAAAGTCACTCTTTTATTTCATCTGTGAAATATTGCTTATGGTATTTGCTATCAGTGCTGATTATGTGCATCTGCGTGTGTCTCCACCAGGTTCAGTGTTAATGGGAACAACGTGCAGTGAGCCCTGCAGTAACGACTTGTTGTCAGATATAGTAAGTCTGATTCCCTCTCTTTCATTTTGTGTTTCCGGCTTCATGTCGTTTGTCTGATCAGAGAACAGTTCTGCATCTTTTCACCACATTCTGTTTGTTTACAGTTTTTCTCAATCGTTTTGGCTCATTTTTTGACACAGACTTAACTTTCTCTGTTATTGCTGTTGTCACAACTATTCGATGGGACAACAAATGGGTCAACCCTGGAAATGTTTCTAATATACAAATCTCTGTTTTGTCCTGCTGGATGCTGTTGTGTATCACACAGAGCTGTTTAGATTCCCATTTCAACAATAGGTCAAATACTCTACAATACTGTAATAGTTAAAGGATATACACATTTGTATGTATACAGTACATTTACAGTATTTGTGTATCAATGTGTTACCTGTATTATGAACAGAAAATGAACTTTTGATCTTCCATATAAAGTGTTATACAATGAACAGAAATTTTGCCACAAAATGACACCCATGCTGAATACAACAACAACCCTGCAACAATGAAAAAACCTGCTGTAGCTCAGTTCAAAAACAACAAATTGTACCTTCTCGTCAGAGATATTTATGAAATATACATGCATGTCTGACAGATTTTGATAAATGAATGGATCATTTTGCATGTGATGGCTCGAATGATGAAGGAATGTGTAGAAGTCGTGAAGAGGACGACAACTTCACTGAGAATCAACTCATCAGTTTTGATCAGTGAGACGTGTGCATGTGGTTGTTGTACTGACTCTTCTGCACACGTGCCAAAACACATGCAATTTGCTTGAATGAATGAAAAATTCAAATCTGTTATGAACAACAAACTAATTGTTCAGAGGTTTGAACTTATTGTTTTGAAAAAACATATTGCATAAAACATATATATATCTCAGAGGAGAAGACCTCGCATGTCTTAAAGCCTGTGGTATTAATGCACAGGCTGAGCAGAGTTATTAAAAATAAATTCCCAAAGCCGGATCATGATCCGGATCGCTACCAAAATCGAATGGATTCTTCATTGTGCTACACTCCACCCCTCCAAATAATTTCATTCAAATCCATTGTAAACTTTTGGAATAATCCTGCTAACAGACAAACAAACAAACAAACCAACGCCAGTGAAAACATAACCTCCTTCCTAGGCCTTCGGCCTTGGCAGAGGTAATAATACTCACTGCGGAACCAGCGCCGTCATGTTTCTTTTTTTCAAGCTTGTCCAACCTAGTAACAGTAACTGAGGGGGGCGGGACTTAGGATGGGTCAATTGACATGAACATAAACACACACCTTGACACCCACACACTTGACCTCCATGCCAAATTTAATTTTTTTATTTCAGCCTCGTAGGGGCAAAAACTGTGGACCGACAGACAGAGTGAACTATAGAAAGTGATAAATAATACAAACACGATCCTTTAATTATAACTCTGGTTAACAGTCATTGAACATTCTATTCTCCTCTTTTCAAACAACTACAGTTCTTTTCATATTTTACCCATATTTTTTATTGTAAAGTTTTCCATTTTCTATTTATGTTTTTTTTTTTTTTTTTTTACTTTTGCAGTACTTGTTTTATCTTTTTTCCTTTCTGTTCATTATTATGCACCAAAATACCAAGGCTGATCCTGATTGTTTTTTTTTTTAATTCAATGATTACAGCTCCTCGATGTGAGTACTTGATAATGTTCTATGATAGTAAACTGTATACTGATTATAAAGGAATATGAATATGTCAACTTAGATTCTGGGAAATTGTGATGGGCATTTTTATAGACCAAACCTATAATTGAGAACATGTATGCAGATTCATGGCCAATGACAGTAATCATTAGTTGCAGCCCTAATTACTAGCAGTGTATTCCTGCATGACAACATGGGGAGGAACTTTGTAATCCAACTTAGACCTTTAGCTGCCATGACCGACAAACACACGCCCCTATCACATCCCCTCCACTTCTTAGGTCAGCCTTCTCAACTTGGATCATTCCTCCTACCAGCCTTCACTTTCATTAAGTGTCTAAATACAACAGCAACGTCATCAGTGGAACCCCCAGAGACCTGGTGTCTGTCCTGGTTTCTGTCCCCCCCCCTTCCCTTGCTGGTTTCTGTCTCCCAGTGTTGCTCTTCCTCTCCTCCCTTCAGGCTGTGGGTCTGGGCCTGGACTATGTCAAACTGGGAGGTCTGAGCGGTGCTGAGAGGATGACTAAATACAACCGGCTGATTTCTATAGAGGAAGAACTGGCCCAACAGGGAATCCTGGGTAGGTTTTTTTTATACTCCTCCCGTTGGACAGAGAAAAGGGAGGCCAGACAAAGCCAGAGAGAGAGAGAGAGAGGTAGTAATCCCTAGATGGATGTGAAAGGAAACTGTGTGTGAGGAATCATACAAATGTGTATTTGTGTGTGTGAGAGTGGAAGAATGACCCCCCCCCATTTGGATCTGTTAATTGGCCACCTAATTACACACAGGGACAAATACTTTCCCATCCATCATTTCCAAAAAGCAGGCAGGGACACCGGAGGGTTAATGAGGGATGAGTATATCTGTGTGTAATCAATTCCCATCAAAAAAAGTTGAATGAACATGTTTATTGGTATTTAATGTTAGCGTTGACACGACGCGCCGAAGCCCAGAGTGAAAAGGCTCCGTGTGCTTCAGCTGCACAAACATCATTTCAGTCCAGTAACCTGAGGCGTCTGTGGTCTAGCTTTTGTCCACTCACTTCGTTTCATTATGTTGTCTCGTCCACAGTCTCCGAGGAGAAGCGCCCCCCTCCGCTGTTCACTGAGAAACCACAGGAGCAGTCCGCTGCTGCAGAGAGTGTACCGTCTGACACGGCCTGCTCCCAGCTGCCGGTTTTATCCACGAAATAGGAGCGATTTTAAACAAGTCTCACATCTAAGTCAGTGCTACCGCATTACAGCTCACTTCCATCGTTTCATTCTGCTGTTATCCGTCACTTGCATGTCCGCATTTCACTCATAAAACATGCTGAGTTGATTACAAACGAAGTGCATTAACTAGTGTTGACATTCGGATTTATTTAAAAACTGGGGTAAAAAAAAATCATTATGAAGCTATTCAGAGAGGGAGTAAACATAACCTTATGTTGATATATATGTATATATATATATATATATTGGCGAGGAAAAACTGGCATGGCCATTTTCAAAGGGGTCCCTTGACCTCTGACCTCCAGATATGTGAATGTAAATGGGTTCTATGGGTACCAACGAGTCTCCCCTTTACAGACATGCCCACTTTATGATAATCACATGCAGTTTGGGGCAAGTCATAGTCAAGTCAGCACACTGACACACTGACAGCTGTTGTTGCCTGTTGGGCTGCAGTTTGCCATGTTATGATTTGAGCAT
>CAKAOI010051574.1:0-85736 GCA_916701655.1 Sebastiscus albofasciatus
TTTGTGATTTAATAGCCCCTCAGGCATCAACAATCTACATTTAAGCACTTAGTTTATTCATCTCATCTTCTGCCAATCTTTTGGAAGACGCTGTTCATGAAGACTTTTTTCAGAGGCTTTAGGCAGAAGTTTCATAGTATTCACATTTACATAAACTCATTGAAGCGCTTTGGACAACAGCTGAAGTCCAAGTGGGCCAAAGTTCCCTGGCAAAAGTGCATATGCCGTATCCTGGTGCACCACTGTCAGCTCCACATCTAGAATTAACAGCACATTGAAAAGCATTCAGTGATGAACAATGCATATGTCTCATCCATTTCCTCTGGGGTACACTGGCCTTCCGCATTTGGGCCAAAGCAGTTCTAAAAGGGATCTCTGTCAAAAGGGTTCAGTGGCTGCAGGCTGGTTTTCAAATGTAACCAACCATGCTAGCCTGAGTGTATATGATAGAAATTGCATTTGAGGAAAAATTCATGGGAGACAGAGCTCACGCTGCGAAGGCTTCTTTAGAAATTGTCAGGAAACTGGGTCAGGGGGAATGGCTTCGCATGGTTTCTATTAGATGAAAAATGATTATAGGGTTTGGATTGGAATAGAGGGACAGGAGAAGTATGGAAATTATTTTGTAAAGTTCAACAAGTTAAGCAACAAGTATGTTTGCTTTTCATAACTGAGGTTTTTACATTTGCTGACCTCCTCAGCCCTTAAATCTTCCGTTTATCATTCCTATATCAGTAACTTACTGCAGGATTAATTCAGATCTTTAGTTGTACTTTATGGAAGCTCTGGAGTGAAAATGCATCCCTTTCACTATGCATTTTGGACGGGTGTGTTAGCATGTCTGACTTTCATGCATAAGGCTGAAGTTCGCATTGCATCACAGACTTGAAATCACCTTTTCCTTAACCAAAAGCACAACCTTTTCCTTACTTTAAGTGTTTAGTGTTTTAACTATAGTGAGGGCAGCGCAGTCTTTGTACAAATCCTGCAATTTTCAGTGCCCACATTAACAAATTGAGCGACTGCAGACAATGCCAGTGTGGTCTGTAGTAGTGTGCAGTGTATATTAACACACAAGCTGATAGTTTTGTTAAACTTCTGTCTATGATATGATCTCCAGTACTGTGGGGTTTTACTGTAGTCATTCAGATTGTAGCAGAGTTCAGGACAATATGTAGGGGAACCCAGCCGCCAAGCAAACCCGTGAACGTTTCTGCAATCGGTCAGATCAAGTGACTAAGTAAGTAAGTAAGTATTGCATTAAAGCTAGCGTAGGTAATGCATTGTAGAAACCTTTTTGTTATATTTGCTGAACTTCTCATTACATCCTGACAGTAATCAATAAATCAAATGCTCTGACAAAAAAATGGAAAAGAAGCCGGTATCTGTGGCTGTCGCAGGACTTTAATTAGCCCGTCCAATCATTTCCTTCGGGCCTGTCTACCTACTATACCTTCAGGGACTTCTAGCTACCTTCAGCTGGAAAAGAGTTGTCAACACTTGGCTGGTTTTTTCGGATGGATACTTTCAAAATCTAGCTTACTCTCGCTGCTTTCTCCAATGTTGCCGACCCCAGCTTCAAAGTGCAGTTAATTGATCAACGGTCTCAGGCTTCGTTATTCACATCAAGTCCTTGGGGGAACATAGGCAGTGCATTCTAACAGATACACACTCTGCGACTGTAACTGAGAGCAGCCAGCCCGTCATTATCGAGCCTCCGCAACATATCGATACATGAATCAGTGCAGAGTTGACATTTTCTTTTGGTTATTTTTACTTCCAGTCTGCATTAGTTATTTGATGTTCTGATGAGGCCTTGACGTTCTAGGCCACCTTGAGCCCCGTTTATTTAGAAGCAGTGTTGGTGAACTGAGACCAGAAGACTGTTGATGTTTTATTTTCGTCAAACTTACGTCTCAATAGTATATGGAAATGTTCTGGACTGTACCTGCTCCATTTCACAATACCGTGAGAACAGACCAAAATAACATGAGGGCAATGTTTTCATAAATTATTAAAGAGCTGCCGTGTAAGATTAGCCTGATTCTCTCTGCATGTAATGTGTTTAAGGTGTCCGTGACTCTCATTATGAAGAACATGACATCTTTAAGGCCATGACTTGCTTTTTAGATACTGTATGTCACATCATGCACAAGTCAGAATAAATATATACTGAATACAGTCAATATTACAATATTCAAAGTGAGTTCATGAAGGACCGAGTAGGCTGTTTCTGATTGAATAGAACAACTGATTGCTGCCACTTGTTGCCACTTTGGTCAATCTACCAGCACTTGCTTCATGTTCAGAAGACAAAAGATGTATTATTATGTATTAATCTTATGGTGCCAGAGAAGGTCAACACATTAGTGTTGCTGATTGTGGCGTGTGATTGAGCCTCATTGGCTCTCATAATCAAGTAAGAGACGAGGAGGAGGTGCTCTTTTTTCAACAGAAAGCAGTATGGTAAACAACAGGTGAATACTGCACACGATGCTAAAGTTGCCTTGCAAGCTTAATACGACTATTACAACCATAATGTCTGTTTAAATCACCAGTCACCTGTCGGAGAAAAAAAAGGCCGTCCAATGGATATTCATGTCCACGACTCTGTAACACCCCTGACCAGATCAGACTGGCTTCGACTCTTGAAGATGAAATGATACACACGTTCCCCTCGAACCACACATAAATATTAAATACGTGAACAAAGACAAGCAGCACTTGAGCACAGCGCTCCAAAGTGCAAAACACTCATGGGGATCCCTCACCTTTTCTCTGTTGTTCTTTCCTTTGTAAACCTTTGGTTTGAAGGCCACCATGGGCTCCCCGGTGCCAGCTGAATAAAGGGAAATCACTTGCGCTGTCATCTAGATTCACCTTGCAGCCCGGCAGCAGGAAGACGGGGGAATAAAGCTACAGTGTGTTTGGGTTTCTCTTCCACTGCATTGGCGAGGAAATCCAGTCACTTGAGTTCCTACACTGATAAAGGAAAGCCACATGTTGTAACTTCTTGATACAGCGAATTCAGTTCATGTTTATATCCCTTTATCATAAGCTTGCAAATAAACACATTCCCATACATTCTTATCCTCTTGTGCTGGCCCCATTCATCTATTTTTTAAGTTGCTTATCCTGGTCAATGTTTCTTTTGCTCAGCATCTTCCTCCAGCTTCATCTGGAAATGAAAGCGAAGTCAACAGGAAAACAGAAATGTCAAATTAAGAGACTTTCTGTGCCGGTTAGCCACAAACAAGCTCACAGCTGACCACCTCCAACGCAAGTGGTATCCCCAGTTCTTAGGGCGTTTTCACATTAGGTACGATTGATCCGTACCGTCCCCCCCCTCTCTGGTCAGCTTTCACATTAGTAAAGTTGTTCCGTACCCGAGTACTCTTGCGTCATCATCCACGTATATTTGTTTATGTTGAGAGATCAGCTGTACGTAGCGGAGCATCGTAAAATACTTTATTCAAACTGGACAGAAACAAAATAAAACTCACCAATACTGTCGTCGTTAGTCTTTCCAACAATCACCAGCTCTGGTTTGGCCGAAATAAACTCTTATTTCACTGAGTTTGATGTGAAAATAGGCCGTTCCCCGTCCCCCCCCCGCCCCCCCGTCTCTCTCTCTGCCCGCTGAGCAGCTGAGCAGCTCTCGTTCTTCGCAGACGGACCATTAAATCAGCTGAATAAAATAACAAACATCACCCAACCCCATCGCCTATTGTCTATATTTTAAGGAACCTCTCGCCGGCCTTCCTGCTGTATCATCCACGGCCGTGGAGTTCTGCACGCAGATACAGACATTGATATGAAACAGTTTTCTATCTATGTATACAGATTTCGGAGGAGACCATCGGCGTTGAAAAAGCCTGCCCTTTCAAAATTACTCGCTGACCGCTAACGTTACTCGTGTGATGCGAACAGTACCCGAGTACCCGAGTTCACCTGATCCGCACTACAGACCACCTTTTCAAGTGGACTCGGGTACGGATCGACGCACCGTGCCCGAATACGGTACGGAGCGTTCACACTAGTCAATCAAACTGGACTTTAGGGACAAGTGTACTCGGATCCGGGCCCGGGTCCCTGATGTGAAAGCACCTTTACTCACACAGGCTCCGCCCTCTACTGTACTCTATGGGTAACACTCTCCTCCAATCACGAGCATGCAGTGTTAGCAATGTGATGGACTGGCAACCTGTCTGAGATGTCTCTCTGCCGTCCATGCACTTCATGCTGGAATGGACTCCAGTCCCTGATGACCATGAGCAGGAACAAGCCGGTAAAGACAATAAATGGACGTTTCCTTGAATCCTGTTTACTGGGGAGCTGCCACTTATTTTCCATTTACTGTCTCCGTGGAAGTTTTCTTCCCCTGAGAAAGAGTGCAGGGACGCTTCATAAATAACAGCAAGAGGCCGTTTCTGATGACCTTGACACAACATGCAGCTCTCTTCACCTATTATGTTAATGTCAGTGAATACTGTTGACCCATTAACCCTGGCGAAGGTGACACCCACGGAGATAACACTACACTAATGAAGGTTTAGTCGTCATCACTGCATTCACTAGCAATAGCTTCAATCTGACCGTAGTGGCCTGGCTCCAGTTGGTCCACATTCATCGCTTGTTTTTTTGTTTTTTAAGTAACTTAAGTTAAGTGAATGGTTTTTGGCAAAGGTTAGGTACAGATTATAACCTTGAAACTTCAGGAGATCAGTTATTATTTCATACAGTATTTCTTTAATAAATAGATCTATTTAAAAGACCGCTCCGTAACATCCATCTGTTCATCTGAATACACGACTCGACTTGAATATTTTGGCCTTGATGCAAAATGAGAGTAAAGAGAATAGGGAGATGAGAAGAACTGAATGTGAGAGATGATGCATGATGTGAATAACAGCACTGTCCCTTTCACACGGTTAAACAACACGCTGAATTACTTGCAGCGAGAGGAAATGTTTTGCAATGCTTTTACCACTACAGCCAACAGGTATGTCACAAGTGGGTTGCTCTTCTGTCATAATAAGACAAAAAAAACGGATAATTCTGTTGAAGTTAAAACAACTACAAGGAACTTGTATATGTCAGACTCTTTGCTGATCCTGCCCCAGTATCTGCCATGACTACAAAATATAACGTCAAAAGATCTCTAAAGGAAATTCTCCTCCTGCTTCCTTTGAACGTACTACTGACTGCCAAACTTTGCCTGTGAAAGTGTCAACATACAGTCGGCTCTCCAGGTCTGCGTGCCGTAAATCATTTCATCTGATTTTGCGGAGAATTAGACCCGGTGTCAGGCAATAAGAATAACTTTATAGAAGCAGACAGTCTTCTTGCTGATGGTCTTGTTTGCTTGTGTAGGTCATGTAGAGGCATCTCTGTGACATTGTTTCATAACCAGTTAAAAACTCCTTGTAGTAGGCGTAGTGTAACTTTAAGGAAGTGAGGCAGAGAAAAGTGTCGAAGAAAGTAACCAAAGGGACACTGCTGGTGAATTCAGGATGAAAATGACGGTACTTATTGGCCTTGACTTGAGGCAGAGTGGCATTTTTTATTTTTATTGGCTTATGCAACCAGACATTACAGTGACTACTCTATTATTAGACTGCTGCTGAGTGAATACGGCCCAACATGTCGACCTGGTGCTTTGATCAAGCCGTCGATCAAACATGATGTTGTTTATGTTTCTTTATTCATGGCGTATTTGTGTAGCTTACAGTATTTTCAGGCTCTCAGCAAATGTTGATCTAGATTTCAGAGAGCGTCTATGTTTGCAGCAACACACTCACCATGTTTCCCTACATCTGTCCATCATCAACTTTTACTAGTAGCACTGATATTGTAAATTTTGTCTTCACCCGTCCTAAAATAAACCCCCACATGTTTCACTTCAAAGCTGCTATCATGTTTGGGTTAATGGGAGTTGTTTTGAGAGGATTAATATTGAAGTTTCTGTTTAATCTGGCTCAACTGCTAAGGCAGGGCTTTACGGCGTGACACCAAACATCATGTAAATGCTGCAGTAATCGTGCTCTGGTTGCTCCTCATACTAAATATCTTTCTCTGAATCATTGGGACTGGCAAATTATGATCTGTCCCACTGTAACAATTCACAGAAGATTGTGTCTCACCTTTGACTAACCAACCCAAATTTACAAATGTACAAATGTTTCTGTTCAGTTCTGAAACCCTCAATGAAAAAATTCCTTCACTTGTCAACATGCAGCTTTTATTCTGAAATAGTTGCAGGACAGTGTTGTAGAACATTCGGTGACTTGTAGGGCTCCATGAATGAATAAAGTACGGGGTTTTAATTGTGGATTATTATTATTATTTACAAATGAGCACACACTTCTTAACCTTTTTCTGTCTAAAATAAATATGCATGTCATTTCTAATTAAATGAAATGGCCATAATGAAATGCAAACTGTGTAGAGAGAAAGGGCTGGCAGCAGCAGCAGAAACACTGTCAGTGTGGACGAGGCAGCCGTCACACACTGCTCACGCACTAAACTCTTGCACTGCAGAGGAACAGAACAAATCTATTAGCTCTCAGTATGATTCAAAGTGAAGGAGAAATAATGACAGAAAACTAGTCATTTCCTTTTTTAATCCGTCTCTCTCTACTGTATGTATCTAATCTCCTCTCTATAGAACTGAACCCCCATCCACTGGGAAGTTAACACGTATTAATGTGTGATTCATGCAGCATGGTACACTCATACCATGTTAATCAGTTTCATGTTGGCTGTGCACGTAGCTGACAAGCATTTAAAGTGTTTATTGGTGTCTCATATGAGAGATGGGAAAAGAGCATCTACAGTATTTGGCAAACACTTTCATTTGCTTTGAAATATATTTAGTCATATGGGATTTGTTTGTGTGGCTTATGCTGTGAGAGTGTTTGTGACAGCAGCTTGTCTAGCAAGCAGTCGATGCCGACTTTTCACAAAAGGAGAATGCTACAAGGTTTTCCAAGGATACCTTTCATATTCTAAATCAAGAGAAAACGGTGGAAAAAGAACCTTTGCATGTTTGTTTGTTTTCTGAACATAATGTATCATTAGACTCAGACGTCATGTATTGACGCGGTGCACTTTGATTTCCAATAAGTTTTTATGGATGTTTTGAGTCCTATTCATTATGGAGAACAACACGAGATGACTGTTACTTGCTAACGTGTAAGCACCATCAGTAAAAGAAGGACTTGTAGATTAGGTACATTCAATTATCTCCACTTTCAAGTGTTCCTTAATCCAGACCATAAGGACAGGAATCTGTGTTGAACACTTCTTTCTTTAGTTCACCTCACCCTGCAGAGAAATGCTTGTGCATCCTGCAAGTGTCTACCATCACTCGCTCCTCTCGAGGGGGGGACTAATCACTCCGCATGTCAATACCGTTGGATGTGTATTTCCACTCTCATTACAGACATTTTGCATCCTGTAATTTGGTGGACTGCTCAGCGCTTAATGGAGTCATTCTATACATGGCTTGCCATCCATAGTAGGGCCTGGTTCTTTCAGCAGCAGTCTCCCCCACCCCCCCATCCCTACAGCAAGTTACTCATTAAGACATCCACTGTCACAGTTGAATTGCTATTGCTGTGGTAAATACATTTCCAAGCAAAAGCAGGCTGTAAAACACTGACCATACAAAAAGAGTGAAAACATAAAGCGCGCGGGGGATAAACGGTGTTTGTGTACAATGGTGAGAGACTAATAGTATAGCTGTGCTCCTACATTATGTAGTATGAAAGGGGGCTTCAAAAAAACTGCATGTGATTAGCATAAAGTGGGCGTGTCTGCAAAGGGAAGACTCGTTGGTACCCAAAAAAAAACATTTTCATTCCCATATCCAGAGGTCAGATGCCAAGGGACTGAAAATCGCCATGCCAGTTTTTGCAAACATTTAGCATAACTTTGGAGCGTTCTTTAGCCTCCTTCTTGACATGGTTGATACCGATGGATTCCTTAGGTTTTCTAGTTTTATATGATACCAATAACTTCCCTCTAGCTTTAAAACTGAGCCTGCTACAACCTCCGAAAGATTGAATAGCCTGACGGCAGGCTGTTGGATTTTTAAGAAGTTAATTCAATTACTAGGTTTTGGAGAATCCATACAGTATTGCGCAACAAAATATTGTGATGCTCATTTGAATCTATTTTCTTACACGCCCAGTATGAAAGAGGGATTTTTGATTCCATTGATTCAAGGTCAGCCCTGCTGGGGTTTGTGCTTTCATTTGATTCAGTCCCCAGATACTGAAAAACAAACCAATACTTGACTTTTATAGAAATAATCTTGTAATTCACCCATTGTTATTCACCTCTAATATGCTATCTATCTATCTATCTATCTATCTGTCTATCTATCTGTCTGTCTGTCTGTCTGTCTGTCTATCTATCTATCTATCTATCTATCTATCTATCTATCTATCTATCTGTCTATCTGTCTATCTGTCTATCTATCATTGACAGCATTAGCAGTCATCTGCCAAGTCAGCCCATTAAGACACAAGACAGTTTTTTTTTATTTTTATGAAACGGAGGGGAGGGTTAACGGGGAACAACAGGGAGAAGGATTGAAGGAGGGATTAGCAGAAGAGGCCAGATGGCGGAGGGAGGGAGTTCAGATGGAGTCCTGGGCAGCCAGAGCTGGGGAGGAGAGCAGAGCAGATGGGAGGATGAGAGGCCTCATAAAACCATATTACCACCGGTATTACCGTTGTCATGATCACAGGAACCATACCAGCACGGTGATGAAGCTTATTATGTCAAACATTAGATGCCGAAGGACCCGGGGCTGACTGATGGCGGAGTGCTCAGGGCGGAGGGTGGTGGTGGGTGGGGGTGAGAATATTCACCCGTTTGATCTAGTTGATGGGGAGTGTTGAGACAAGGGTCTCCTCGGTTGGCAATCAGTGGCTCGGGTAAAACAGGCAGCTTCCAAAAAGCCTCAGAGAGAGTCTTATACTCTGAGAAATGTGAACTGAAGTTTCATACAAGTGGTACCTCACATTTCTCTGTACTGAGTTCAGTACTTTTTCAAAAACTTTCCGCATACAGTTCTTTACCGACTCACAGCTCAGCACAACATCCTGACATCCAAAATGCACTAATGCAACCACTTGATACAGGATCAGCTCTTGTACCTGAACACTGACAATCTGTCAATAGACCTAAAACACTAACAACAGGTAGCATTACAATATGCATCACTATTGTTTGTGAGGTATCTGCTATTTACTTATTTATTCAGCATAAAGTAGGAGAAGGTCCCGTCTTTATTACATGGATTGTGCTACCTTACAGTATGTCACAGAAATGAATCAGGGATGATGCAATATGCTTCAATAGATTTATTTGTTTGCACTGTTTGCATAGAGTAAATCCAAGTGCACATAAATGAAACTAAAACAATTCCAGTAATGTAATACAAAACTATGGATAGAAATACTGTGTTGGTGTTCTGCATTTAGCTACAAGTTCACATTCACCTCACACCTTATACAGTATGCCCTCTACACCTGGGAAAGAGTCTTTGTTTCATCTGATCATGTGGCTGGTGGTCATCGTAAACTTTCCACCTCCATCAGGAAACTAATTCCTCTGTGTGGTCGAGGAATGGCGAGTATGGGACGGGCAGTGAACCTAGAAGTGAATGTTGAAACAACCACATTTTCTCGTACAATTACAAAATGCCCCATTTCCTCTCCTGGCATGGGTCTTTCATAGAGGTCATCAAGGAATGAAAATTAGTGTTCACTGTTATATGTCCTAATTAGGAGTTTATGCATGTTTTATTGTCTTTTTAGATGTAGCAGAATGTAGAGACATGCAGTCTAATGATATGTTGTGTTATGTTTGACTTCTGTTGTGCTGAACGTGTGAAGAGTTTAGTCAAATTATTGTGTGTTACCAGTAATCTATCTATCAATCTATTAGTCCTAATTGTCATTACTTTGCAGTACTTTGTTTGTCCGTTTTCAACGGGCCCGATGCTTGGCCTGTGGTGTTGCTGCTTGCAGCCTTCTCTTGAACCGCTCATACAAAGTCAACTTCACTCTCGAGACCGCGCTTCCTCGGGTCCTGAGCACAACACCTGCCACGACATAGTTGCATCACCATCATCCAAGTCGCGGCTACGAGTCAGAAACATCAGTGAAATACACTCTGGCTCACGGGAAAAAACACCGGGGGCAGACGGCCCCAAACAGCTCTATAGATCTGTTATGATGTTTAAATAGATATGATTGAATCGTGTTACTGTTCTCACTCATTGTACCCCAAATGACTTGCTAAAGATCCCCAAAGCACTTAAAAAAATGCAACTCTACTACTTACTGTGTACTTCTACTTCAAAGGAGAACATTAGAGTACTACATGTACCTGACAGAGAGATTCAGATTTGACTCACGAAATGTAACAATTAAAATATGATGAATTATTACAGTTTCTCTCTCATTCGCTTTGGTTCAACTATTGAATGAGATTTCTTTTTTTTTTTCAAACTTCAAATCTCTGAACAATTAGTTTGTTGTTCACAACAGATTGGCACAGTTTTGGCACATGTGTGCAAAAGCCTACAAGTACTGTACAATTGTCTACAATTTGCACAATAACCACTTGTGTTGCTGATCACAGCTGATGAGTTGGGTCTGTTCAGTTGTTTTGCTCTGGTCTGTGAAATCTTGCAGATGTCATTAGGAGCACCAGAGGACACCGGAGGACACAGAGGAAAATGATTTTTTTCAGATTACCTGTCTCGTTTACTACTGACAGGATATAATGACCCTTTTATGAAAATAATTTATTTTAATCATATTTGCTCCATTTCTGCCCACTGCAGCTTCAAGCAAGTGCAATTTGGTAGAGGTCGGTGTGTGCTCATTCACCAACTAAAGCAATACTGAAAATTATTCTTTGCATGTACCGCATGTTTGCAATTAGATGCGGTCAGAGCGAATGAAAACACAGCACAGTTTCATGCTAAGATGAATACTGAATTTGCCCTACGCCACCTGATCTGCATAAACAAAACATCAGCGGTGCCACTCCGCCTACCTCGGTGCAGGCGAATTTGTTCATATCCACAAATTACAGTTACAATATGTGTGAGGCCATACAAATTGATGTTTTTATGTGGCTAGGTTTTTACTGGAAATACAGTGAGAAAGTATTTATGTTCCTGGTTTGTTTGACATGAATGCGTTGTCGGTAAAGCAATAACCGTAAACACTGAATAGACGAGTGTGTCACGAACAAAAGACGTGTCACAAAGTAAATCCAACAAGTCTAACGTCACATGGACACATTGTTTGAATGCAGGGTGAGTGAGCTCTTGGGAGTGCAATGCAAAAACACCACAGCAATGGCAGCTTACCATCAAAAATGGTGACAGCTTAAAAGAAACAAGGATATTGCTTGTCTGTGATGGCTTTCTACCTGCTGGAGAATGACAATACATTTCCCAAAGCTCAAGGTAAGCTCGAAATGAAAAGCAGCAGAGGAAACTGAAGAGGTGGCACCAGCGATGTGACTGCGTGACAGTGTAGCACTTGTGTATTCAAGATGAAGAAACATGTGTTTCTTTGTATAGCCTCGCTCTTGCAGTTTCACAAGGGGCTGTCAAAGCATAATAGCTCTTCATTTTCCCCGACGGATTGCATAAAACATGTGTGTCATACATGCATAATATTCAGGTGTGCATGTGATTATATATGCATCAGGGGGAGTGTGCATGCACACATCTGAGCATACAGTCTAAGCTATATGCCATGTGCATTTTAAGGTATTTGTCATGTAATTGCATTGGGGCTGCATTCAGCAGCATTAGAATGTGTATGGGGACATCCTCTGATGAATAATACAACAAGTTCATAAAAGGGGCTTCCAATGAGCTTAGCTACCAGAGCAGAAAAAAGAAAAGAAAAAGAAAGCTGGTGAAGGGAATGTTTGAGAGCAAGGTGTCATGAATAATTGAAGAGTTTTTTTGTAAAATTCAGTATCACCTCAGCAGCTTGAAGGTCACATCCCTGTCGTGATGTTTGTTGCCCCTTCAAAGGGGAAAATTGAGTTATCATTCATTGCTTAGCTGAGATCAGTTACCACTAAGGGCAGTGATTGCTTGCCAAGCAATAAGTGGGCCAGTACTGAACCAGTGCTCAGTGAACTTCAACAACACAGAGACCTCGGTGTAAATCTGAACTATAGTGGAAACATTTAAAGCCTGTAGCTATTCAGCCTCAGACATGACCTTTTGCAGCCAGAGACACTGTTAAACAGCATGAAATGAGTCCACATTTAACAGAAGTATATTTGCAATTCTGAGGTTGCAACAGTGGCGTAGGCAGAAATCACAGTGTGCTTTCTCTTGGTTGAGAATGATGGCTGAACTCGAGCGGAGATCTCTTCCTCCCGCTCCTCAGAGGAGTATTTATTTAAAAATGAAAAAGTAAAATTCAAGACTTCCTGTTCGTGTTTTCATCCGTCACTACGAGCAAAGAGGTGAGAGACAGAGGAGGGGCTGCTCACAATCTGCCAGTTGCGAAATGCACAGCCACACAAAAAATTTGACTGATCAGGTAGCCTAAACAGGAAGCAAAGAAACGAGCATTGTTTTATGGTCGTAGTCAGATAATAACAGCGCCGACTGCTATTCACTAGATGATCCGGTGCCAAGTGGGTTGACCTAGGCCCACCCACACCGACACGGCTGGGTTGCAGGAATAAATTAACACAATATAATATATAATGTATATATATAATATAAGTAAATCTATGGTCTTGTCTGACCCCTCACCTCAAAGGTTGATACCTCCAGACCCTAAAACAAAAATAATAATACTAATGTTTCTCTGCCTGCAGTTGGTTGTTTCTGCCATGTAATACACTCTTTTGTTGTTGTCATGGAATTATCAAAGTTATGATAAATATGAAAGCAGTTCCTATTAAAAGAAGGCTGGTAATTAAGTCTGTGCTATTATTCATTTGTGCTTTTCATCATTTCAGCATGAACCTCAAGATGTCTTCTGGCAAATATCTTAAAAGATAATTACGATCTTTGGTATATGATCGATAAAAAAACAATTAGTAAAGGATTTTAGATCTTTCTAATTATTGATCACTCTCTTCGGGAGTCTGGATTTGTGCCACACATTAAATACTTTTGTTCTCCAAGCATCGTCACACAGAAGCTTTGATTTGGTCCGGCTCATGCTACTCCCTGAGCCGGTTGTTAATTGAATCATCAGTGTTATATTCAGCCTGCCTTCACCCGAGGCTGGCCGTGAAGATCAGTAACAGTGAAGTTAGAATGTTTTCAGCCTGGGAGGAGCACGGGTCAGAGCTGCAACACGAATGCGAAGAGAAGCCTCGCACGCTCTGATTTACAGGGTTTTCATCTCGCTGCTGCTTCAGAGGAAGAGGTGTGATATTTTACGGACACGGGCATAGAGGATGGCGAACAACTTGTCATTTATATATAGTCTCTTTTGTTATCGTCCGAGCACATACCCCGAGGATTGAAAATTAATTGCACTCCCACTCTATGCATTATTTCTTTAAAGCATAGTGCAAAATGTGAAGCTTTTTAAAAGCCTTTCTTGCTCCACTAACTTTGATTGCTTTTTCTTTGGCCAACTGTTATGGCCACTCAGTACTATCAGTTTTAATGATGTGGAGAGAAAGCAGGGGACGGGACCAGAGGTTGACCACGCTGCAGAGTCAGTCAACCAAAAACGTGGTACACCATTGAAGGTCTGAATTAAGTCCCAATGGAATGTTTTCAAAGCCTTCAGCCCACAACACCATGTTCCTCACCCTGCACAAGAGTAATTCATTCTCTGTATTATGTTCCAAAGCGTAAACAGTGGTCTACAAGCATCCTCTCGTGTACTGTAACAGTCAGTTTAACAGTAATCCTGCTTTATCTAACAATAAAGTAAGGGATCTTTCTCTGTCTGTCTGTCGGTGTGTCCTTCGCATATCTCGAGAACCGTCCATCCGATCTACTTCACACTTGAGGGGTGTATTGCTAGGGATGCAAAGGGAGTGCCGTGGCGAATTCGGTGCAATTTGGACGCATCTATTATTCATAAGCTTTGAATAAACTACTCTGTGTAGCAGCGAGGGGCGGTGTTTCGGGGCTCTGCAGCCTGAAGGTGGACATACACCAAATCCATTGGCATATGTGAAGTCAACAGATCACGTTGCAGGAGATCCAGCGGCGCCTTGCATGATGGATGTGGCTCGGCGAGTCGAGTGACCATTCACTGTATCTGAATTTGAGGTCCGTCCATCGCAAGACGGCAGGCTCACGGAACTGAGATTGAATAGTAAAACTAGCCAGCGCTGATCAAATATGAATCAAGGTTCTGTTACTGCATTGCCTATTTATCGCCACAAAAGATTTCAGAAACATATTTTAGTGTAGCCTACTGTTTGGCTGTGAAATGAGAAAGTTTGCGACCCGGCGACATGTTTAAAACAGTCAAGAGTTCACGAGTGATTGACAGCCGGCTCTCACAGACGGCAGCTTTAATGTAATAATATGCAAGTGCTTGTTGTTGATGTCGTGAATACCTGCAGGTCATAAACATGGGAATCTTTCCCAAACGTTGAACTATTTCTTAATCTGACAGTGTTTAAGATTAGACAATATAGTGTTCTGCGTAATAATTGGCTGTTTACTTAAACGTTGTCTTCCATCACGGCACAAATAATATCAGTGCAACACGGCTTTTATTATGACAGTTTCTTTTCCTTTGTATTTTATTGTTCAGTGAGATTTGCTTAAGTAAGTGTAGGCTTGCCGGTGTTGTGACCCAGAAATGCCAAATTTGAGGACATTTAGCTGTTAAGAAAACACCTGAATACTAATGTGACTAATGTGACAGAGCTGAGGACTCAGCTAATTTGGACACATAAATGTCAAGTTGTTTTTCCAACCCATGCTGGCTAATAATAGGTCGACCTCCCCACCCCCTGTTGATCGCTCAATAATATAGACACAAAGCATAAACAACAAATATAGCTGGTTGCTTGCAGGGCACAAAAAGTGCATTTTATATTTTGCACGTCCCTTAACCTATTTGCTGTTGCAGAAAGCTCTTTAACTTTCACTTTGTTACAAATCTCTCCTTGCAATAACATCTATGCGCATGAAGGATTTGGGAAATTGGATACGAGTATTTATGCATTTTAACTGGAAGAGGAAGCTCATTTATTTTACCATCACTGTCATTGCTCCATAAGGTAGAAATGTACCTGAGATTAAGAACAAAAAGTCTGTAAAGGTGAATACACAGACAACAGAAATCCTAGAAGATTTAGCATTTGCATGTGGCACAGTATGTGCATACCGTGTGACAAAGTCTCATCGATATGACAGCCGTAGCTCGGAGGAAAGAGACTGTAAGTGTTGATTGGTCAATGATAGCAGTCCTGCAGGTGTGGAGACATAGCTGCACCGGTTCTCTGCACCCCGGGGTGTGGATTTGCAATGCTGGCAAGACAGATTACCATGGCAGGATCTGAAAAAGAGCAGTCATTTTTTCTGCCTGGGGGCAATGTCACCTTTCTGTTTTTGCTATTAGCTTGCAGTGGCTGAACAGCGAGGCTTATTTAGTGTGAGGCAAGGAGGTGAGGAGGTGAGGATCCTCTGGGGTATGTGGTTAAGGTGCTATGAATGAATGCAGTCACCCAGGAGCCAGCTGGGCTACATTTGCCATCGGGTATTGGAGCAGAGGCACTTCAACGTATTTTATCCCAGCAACCAGAAAGCATTAATTTAGCTTCACCCTGGGACCGAGGCTCATTAAAACCGACGGATGCTTTTCTTATGCGTGGATGAACCGTGAACAGGTCAGAGGCACTATTTTGGGTGCTGACCTATAGCTTCAGAGACGCTGCAGCATTTTCTGTAGAAGTTTGGTATGAAAGAAAGTAAATGTGAAGTATCTAAGTTTTTGTTGCAAATGATGGACAAAATAATAGAAACCCTACAATAAAGTCTTCCTTTGTGACAAACGTATTGTTAAATATTGTTGCGACTGTATCAGATGTGTTGATTTACTGTGTGGTAACTGTTGAGGCTGTTGTGAATCACAACAAGCTGCAAAGTGTTCTTCAGTCAGTGATGGTGAGGGTCTACTTATGAGCACTGCTTTCCTGCAATTTGTCTGTGTTTGGTATCAGGTCATCATGAGTTTTGAGGCTGTTTTGAGAACTCATTTGTGTAGCTGCTGCTGCTGCTTCGTACCTGTGATTTATGCTTTTGTTGCCGAGCTGAGCAACTGTGCCCATTTGAGTTATATGCTGACATTGTGTTAGTGCTTGTTCCACAGCACAGCACAGCACAGCAGTCACAAAGGTAAAAGGTGTCAATGACGTGTTGGAGGTGTGCTGTTTGGCACCATGTACAGTACAGACTGTCAGCTGCTGACCAAATTATATCAAGTTGAATGCCAATTAGCAGGATGCATCAGCTCGAGGGCTGCGTTCACACCGAATCAGGAGTCGCTGCAATTAGCGCAGAGTTGTGTGGAGGTGGAGTATCACTTAAAAACAACAGGGACACCATAATAATACTTGAGATCCCGGGGCTACGGACATGTTTGGAGGCCCTCCCTTCCCTTCACAGTGACAAATATTAAATGGAGTGCCCTCCTAATCAGTAAACAGAATATGAAAGTCATCATTAGAAGACGATACATCAACAGTAAGTCAAGACAAAGCAACATTTTTGAGCCAAGCAGTCCTGTGTGCAACATGAGAAGATCAGTCATTTCAATTTGACATCATTTTGGATAATTATTATTGCTCTAGATAACACCGAAAAAGCTTAAAAACAGATCTTGCTATAATAATTATTTTATTAGTTACACATAACACAGTCTTCATCTGAACATTTAATTCTTCTGGTAAAACTTTCATTCATGATATTTATTCTAGCTTAATAGGCTCGACCCTGGGTTCCCAGTTGAGCACGAGAAGCAACGCTTCAAAAAGAAGATAATAAAACAAAAACAGTAGGTAGTCAGCTGGAAATGTTTTAATGTTGGCCATAAATAAACTAACCGATCGATGCAGCGGTAGACAGCAACTCCTCCTGTTCCGCAATGTCAAATTACTGCTTCTGGAAGTGGCTTTGAAGAGGGCCATATAATGGCTGCAGTTCCCTGACAGTACGGGCCGTCTGATTGTGAGGTAAAGCTGTGAAAATATAGCGTATACATAATCTGATATGGATTTTTTTTAGTGGCTAAATACGTTTTGCTGCCGTCCCCGTCCACAGCCGTACGCCGCTTTGCTCTCGTGCTGGTACTCCTGTTGGTTTCTCTAAACTGGGGGCGTGCCGACCGCCGTCTGCTGTAGGTAATACCATGTGGTGTGTTACCTAGTAGTAATACTAAGTCACTGCTGTTTGCTAACAACTGAGTGGGTGTTTGCATTTGAAAAATTTGGAAGAGATCGCAGATGGAGTCGACCTTTAAATACCAATGAAATTAGCACACACACAGTAACCTGACAACGTGTAGCTCTTACATAAGGAGCCTACTGATCCCCATTTCTAAAGTGTTCACTCCAGAAGGGAGGAAGTCGACAAACCGACTCCTCACACCGTTGCTGTTCACCACCTGTCCTGCTGAATTGTATTATTACATTTTTAGACTGTGTTTTGGTTGTATTAGTGCCCTAACCCAGGGGTCAGCAACCTTTACTATCAAAAGAGACATTTTAGGCAAAAACAAAACAAAAACAATCTGTCTGGAGCTGCAAAACATTTGAGAATTGTGATGAAGGTAACACAGTTTATAGTCTAAGTATATAGTATATCAGTCTAATGCAGTGAGGACCAAAGAGGCAATGTGCTACTACAGTCACATTGAGGGAAAAACATCTGAGATTTCCAGAATAAAGTCAAAATATTACGAGAAAAAAGTCGTAATATTATGAGAATAAAATATAATTTTACGAGAAACAAATAAGATAGCACGTAAAATTATTACTTTAGAATATTATGACTTTATTCTCATGATATTACTTTATTCTTGAAATCTCAGATTTATATTTTTTTCCTCAATGTGGCCCTAATACTCTGTCGTACCGTCGTACCGTCGTACCGTCGTACCGTCGTACCGTCGTACCATAGACCTACAACAATGATAAATAAAAATGAAAATGTAAACAAAAAAACAGTTTTTCATTTCCATTTAAAAATAAAAATCCACAGGGAGCTGCTAGAGAGGGGCTCAAGAGCCACATGTGGCTCCGGAGCTGCAGGTTGCAGACCCCTGGACTAGTGCAACACTACCTGTCCTATCAACTGAAAGGGGAAAACAAAACAAAGGACTTAATTATGTCCTTGAATGGAACCTTTAACAATTTGTTCTGCTATTCATTCTCTGAGAATGTGGATAGCTTGGATCAAAAAGCTGCTTGTGGAGGTTTTAACTCACTACGATCTCAATGTGCTGTATGACTTTGTTGGAACGGTTAAATTGAAAAGATCGATGTAGTCGCTGGGCTCTGATTTGAAAAGCCCACATTTGGCCGACTGCGATGGGAGAACGGCATACGGAGCGGTTAGAGCTCTTGATATATTGAGGCACAGATTGCAGGCATGTTGTTACCCTCTTTGTGAAATTGACTTTTAATTCATAATGAGCAATTGCATATTAAAGTACTAATAGCCTCTAATGGAAGTAAATTTCTTTCCCCTTGGGACATGATGTTAAGCAGCATCAAACGTTATGGTGGGACAGGATCGGAAGGATAATAACAGAAGATTCTTGAAAGTTGTAATTGTTTGATATAATCTTCCACTGCGGTTGAGAGATGCTTCTGACTTAAAGGATTATGGGTAGCTGTGACTTCACTTTGAGACACCCACAGAGGACAGCTTAAGACAATTCATTGCAGGATCTGAGAGTCTGTGCGAGGTCACATTTCGACTGCTCGGGTACGGGCTAATTGAACACACTCAAGTTAAAATAGTAGTGTAATTGCTTCATTACTGTAGATCCAGCATGAATAAAATATAGCCAGAGGGAAGCAGAGGGAAATGCATCTCAGCTACAGGAAGATATTCTTCAGCGGTCTGTGCAGTGTGTCTCATTCGGCTTGTACATCACAATAAGCACAGACAATGCTGCATGCAGCTTTGTACATCAATCACAATTTAACCTAATTTGACTTGTCATCAGCCTTTCTCAGTATTTGTGTTTCTCTCAATGAGGAAAATGACTCAAATATGACAGGCTTATTCACAACGTTGGGTTTGATGCTTCATAGTTAATTGTCAAAAATCACCTCATGCATTGGTGTTTCTGGAGTGAAATATTATTTATCAAATATGAGTTGAGGGAGACTAAACAACAAGGTCCTGAGTTGCTCGTAAGATGGCTTCTGGTTGAGGTAAATGTGCTTACTTGTAGATTCACTATGAATACGATGAATTATGCTTACTTGTACATTCCACTACATTCACAATAAACTATGGAATAATGTGTGTGCTGCTTGAAAACGCTCCGCTTGCTCACACATAAAGAAGGAAATCAAAAAGGTTCCTCCCATGAATCTTTCTCGGTCAGTGGTATCAGGTCTCATGCACCACTCATTAATTTGTAGCATTAGCTGAATGGACTCATCCTTCATGTTAAAGGTTCATATTATTTCTCGACTGGCTAATAAGTTAGCTTGACATTTATTTCATGCATTAATCACCTGGCGGTGAATGTTCCATTCAGTTTAACCTTGGCTGTGAGGGGAACAGAGGAAACTCGTGTGTGTAGTTCACTGACACTTTCAGAAAGGTATGAAAACACAACATCCTGTACGTCTGAGAGATGAATTAGCCACCGAAGGCTAAAGGCTAAAACGATCTAATCAAAGTTTAGTAGATGATATCAAAGAAATATGAAACCAATTGTGAACATTGCCTGTAAGCCTATAGAAATCTGTACTCCATTCTGCCAATCTCTGAATGTGTAATTACTTATTTATTCATTTTCATCACCTTGCACCAAAATCTGTCTCGGATAAACCTGAAACTGAAAAGCTCAAAGCAAAATTTCCAATCTGAATTCACACAGGGGAGACCTTTATACTTCGCATGCCGACTGGAGCTATAGGGACTCAAAGAGGGAAAGATACCTGTCACCATTTAACCTTTCACAGAGATTCACTTGACTGACTGCAAATGGTGTGTGAAACTCAACCCCGAGTCTGTTATGCACTGCTTTGAATTCCCATGAGACTGAACCTTTTTTTTTTATTATTTATGGCTCAGATCAGAACTCATGGAATGATATACTGTCATCTTAATTTCAACGTGTAAACTCGAGGGATGATATAGTGACAAAATGCAAACACCGCTTTGGAAAATTCAAACATTATCTGACGAGAATGTTAGACAAGCAAAGTGCGCGAACATTGCTCATTTCTCTTGTAAAGCTTAAGACCTCTTTTTATGCACATAATTTAAACAGAAAAGGTGATTTTTTTTTCTCTATTAAATACTATTAATATGCAGACAGTAAATTCCTTCTTGCTGCAAAAGATCTGAAGGTGAAAATGAAAATATGCTACAGAGAAGAGCTAAAAATGTCTCTCTGCAAATGTACCTTTGCAGCTGGTCGTTGTTGTTTTTTGGCAAATCCTGATAAAGATGGGAACCTTCAAACTTGTTTTTTCCTGTCTGCTCACAGACAGCATTAAACCTATTACCTCTGTTATTTAAAAATAGACAAAAAGACAAATATTCCTTCCCAAATTACACACATATGTTATAAGTTGTCCACCAGATGAGGGCCTTTCCTGACCCCACCTCACACAGAAAGCCCCCACATCCCACTATGACAAATTACTGTATGAGAAAAAGCTCTTGAGGCTGAACCAGCACTCGACTAAGCATCTGACACCAACCAAAACTGTTATTTCCTCTCTCACGTGGTGAGACTCGGAGCGAGATGAAGTGGCTCTGATGTTGATGATATCAGCCATATTGTAGGTGCATTCAAGCGCCAACGTGTACTAAATCAGGCATATAATGAATTTCCAGACTGCGTTTCAACAGGGGCCTGTGTAACAACGCCAGTACCCATTGTCATCTGCGGTGGAGATCTGTCACCTGATTTTTCTTTCACGATCGGCAGGTGTTGTTGTACAATGATTCAATTTTCGACAGGAATTGGGGAAATTTAAAATGTCAACATAGCATTTCAGTGCAAAATGCACTGATACTATAAGGCTAATTATTGGCAGTTCGTTTACATTTACATTTGTTCAGCGGCTCAGGACACTCACAGACCGATTGCGTGCATTGTAAATCTTCTCACTCGATGCTACTCGGCCAATCAAATCTGTGCATTCTCTGCATTGAGACTGGTGTCAGTGAGTGAGATACACAGACAGATACGAGACAAGAGAGCCAGAGAAATAAGTGGCGTGCTCTAAAAAGAGAAAAGTAGACAGCGAAAGCTTTTATCCAGAATGAACAGACTCTTCCATGTTCATTCTTCCAGTATGCCTCATATGTTCCGAGACCAGGGCGATTATTAAAAACCTTTTTTTGAAGTGGAGGCTGGCATCTTCCATCCATCAACTTTTCCAAACCTCAACACGTATAGACTCGCTCTGGCGCTTCGCTTCTTCTTTGGCTCTCTCCAGGCTCGTTCCCTCCAGGTACAAAAACACACGCCCCATCCACGCTCATATACGCCACTCGCCAAGGAGAGTGTGTCTGTGGGAAGGAGAGAGCGAAACACCGAAGCAAGTCTCATGCCAGCGGCTTAAAAAAATGACAATATTGATACTAAATTGTTGCCGATAAAGTAATTTACTATATCCCATGTAGAACAATCGAGTATATTTGATATATCGCCCACCTCTCATATCAGCTGTTGTCTCAACAACACTGACACTGAGATGCAGTCACACTTTTTCCATCTAACATCAATTTCATTTTATGTCAAAGAAATGAGCACCAGTGCAAGGAGGCCAGTGTACATAAAACAAGCCATCATATCTGTTCCTCAGCGGGGGGGCTGCATCATTTGTGGGAGGGCGACTTGTTTTTGCTGTAATTACAACAATTTAATGGATGACTTCAGCGGAGGAAGCTCAGTTTATCCAATCCCACCTAAATTGTTCAAAGCCATATTTTCATGAAATGATTTTATTTGGTGTCTAAGAGAGCTCACCAATTATTCAAAAAGGTTTTTATGGTTGTATTTACCAAGCTGAACATTTGAAATGGTAACATACATAGATGCCACGCTGCCAGTGATCATGATTGCCAGAGCTCTCTGTCATTCTCTGTCACTCTCATCACTCATCTCGTCCTCTCTCCACTGTTTATCTACCCCTCCCTCCTCCTCCTCCTCCTCTATCCCTCCATCTAAACTGTCTCTCAATCTACAGTACAGGCCTATGTGCCGTCTCCCTGTCTCCGAGCCTATAATATTTCACAGCTGTCAGGGCCCATTTAGACTGAGCCTGAACAGCATATGCAGACAAGTCTTTATCTTTGCTCCTTCTTCTCCCTCCCAGGGCTGCTTCCGCCCTTCTGGGGTCACGATGTGTCATTTCTTAACGTGTACCCCACTCACAACTATCAACAGCCCTCTTTAATCTAATATCCCTTCAAAACTAAATGTGATGTCATACACGTGTTTGCATACGCAGTACGATGTCACCCATGGAGGGTCAGGATTCAAACCCAGCCTTCTGTTTGCTTAGCAATACTTTTATTTGTGATTCTCCAGGTCTTGAATTGTACAAATGTGGAGCAAGACTGGTACCTTTTGCTGCTGATGTGATTAGTTGTATTGTTTAGTCACTACAGTATGTGAACAGCAGCACCTACTGTCTGCTCTACTCTCATCTAGCTGTGTACTCCCTCTGCTTCAGGCTGTTGTGTCCTCACATCCTTACCGCTCCTCAGTGCTGCAGAACATGAAGTGTAATGCAGCTGCAGTATGCTGCAATGTCATTGCAATTTCATCCTGGTAATGTTCTTAATGCCTCAATTACTTCAAGTGTTTAGGAAGAGATCTATTAACACCTGTTCTTATAGACTGTGGATTGTCCAAGCAATTACTCATAGCTCGCTGCCTTTTATAGAGACATATGGTCCGAATGTATTCAGCATGAACAGTATTTACTCAAGTGAGTTAATGTCAACAGAGAACAGATGGAGGAATTTAAAATGCTAGTTCAATGCACATGATGTAACATCCACTCATGGGCTACCATACAATGGGCGTGCGTAAATGTCACATCATAAGCTGCTGCTGTCATTATCCCGTGTGAGCTGTACAGCCCACAACATTTCTTTAATTGAGCACAAAAGGCTTGGTCTGACCCTTCAAACTGCATCATCATCATCAGACAGTTAGATGATATCATTTGTTATGTAATGTTGTGACTTCAGTGATATGATCACGATGAAATTCACGAGGCTTGTTTCATAATCAGCTATGGCAAATTTGATTATTCTTGTCTAATCACTCAGCCCTTATGGGAAGGAGCTGCAGTTGTTAATACAGTCTGCATAAGAATGCTTTTACCTCCAACTCACCTCATCAAAGCCAGCTCCCCACTGATTATGTGAAGCAATAGAAGGTGGGAAGAGGTTTTTTTCTTTCTTTGTTGTCAAGTAGTCAACGAGTGCTTCTGTAATCCGACAATCTTCAAGGACCCAACCAGCTGCATGTGACGTATGAGTCCTTATATCCGGGTGCTGTCCAATTTCTATCAGTGCCAACAATGCAGGTTGACTCGGAGAGTTCGATTTAATCTCAGAGCGAGAAAATCAACCAGGCTAAAAATAACTGAAATCAGTCGGTTCTTTCTCCTTCACAAGGAAATCAATACATCAATTATTGACTATAGATGCGATGTGATAATTACTCAAGTGCAGCTCAATCAAAAGCAGTACATCGTTATTTCCGAGCACACGGTGAGAGATGTGTCGTATTCCTCGGGACTGTTCATTTGTCAAACAGCAGCGTGGCCTCAGCCTTTTCTAGACACAAAAATGAAGAAGTCAAACTGTAGTTTTAAAGCTGGGTTAGTGTCAATAACCTTCATCAGTGCCATGAAATGTAAATAATAGAAATGTATTATACACAACACCACAAAGCTGCAGGGTTGCCTCGAGCATGACCCTACGACTGAGTGGCTAACCATTACAGTTCTAGCGAGTGTGTGTACGTGTATAGACAAATACAAAATACACAGATGGATTTCATGTTGCCCAGGCAATTGCACTCAACTCTAAAAACAAGCGCTCATGTTGAGAACAGATAAAGGCGAGAAAATGAATAACAGTTAGATCTATTGTGTATTCCTGTTGTCTTTAAATATCTCACAAGCTCAGTTAAGATAACGTCAGAAAACTTAAGTAACTTAAAAAAACTCAACAACACTTTGGGACACGAGCACCGGTCTCCTGCTCCATCTGTATCTTTGCAAGCACTTTTACATTTGATTCTTTGTTTATGTGAAAATATGAATTAAAGCCTTCATGTTGAAGGAAGGAAGAATTCATGTTGATATCTGAGTGAACAATTCAGTTTACTTTAATGACCACTCAGCTATGCTGTTCCGTCTGAACGGAACCAGACTGGGAATGATGTGAGACGACAAACAGAAGGTCTTTCATCCAGGAGACCGCTGTTCGTGTCCCGTGCGTCACGTTACACTTGGGCCAGACTGCCCATGTAAGCAATGCGTGACGGCTGACCTGCTGCGTGTCCGAGACATATTCTACAGATACAGACATTGAAACTGTAGTAATGTTGCTGGTATGATGTCAATATAATGTCAAAAGATCACTTTCTGTCTGTTGCTGCGGTGAATCTCGTGCAGCTCACAATAAAAATATGCAAGACTTAAACTTAAATAGTGGTTTTATTGCCTGAACCTAAACAATTGTTTTTTTTTTCCTTGACAACATTAAGCACGTGTTTACTACGACTGAGAAGTGATGCTGAGTGGTCTGGCAAAGCGTTAGTATATGACAAATCGGGGCGAGAAGGCGTTGAAACTCCAAACAGGAGAGCTGCAGTCTGAGACATAGTCTCTATACCAACATAATGTTCATCCTGCTTATCTACTGAAATGCTTTTAATGTGACAGTGATAAAGATTTCAATTGCTTGAAATTCAGTTCAAGAGTACCTATGATATTATCAGCAATAAATTAATTCATGACCTTGACTGGGTTGTTGGAGGACACAGCCTTTTTGCTTGTTGTGTTGTATGTTAAATAACTGAGCTACTATATATATACAGTAGATCAGTTTATTCAGGCTCAAATAGCCGCGTGTCACATACGCTATCACATCCTGAATGATGTTTCAATTTAATCAAATTGTGAGTCCCCTTTGGCCAGTCGGTGCTGAAGTGGATCACGATGAACGAATGAATGAGTCCACGCCTCGTCTTCATGCAGCATCCGCTCTGAATGCATGATGTAATTGTTTGTTTTTTCTCTTTTCTCCCACTCTCTCTCTAGGTAAGTGAAACAAATTGCTCAAGCTGATTGAAAGTGGACCGCCTTGGGGTTTCACATTCAACAACACGCCCAGCTCCGGTACAGTACCCAGCCTTCATACTGACAGAGGCTTGGCTCTCTCAATTAACACACATACAGACTGAACACCCCCCCACACCCCCCACCACACACACACGCACACACTTTGATTACAATCGTGGGGTGGCTTTGGAAGCACTCCAGCGGTTTTGAGAGGTTTTTGATGGGTGATTGTGTATGAAGTACATTGTTTTTTTTTCCTTTGTGGAGGCACTGAGGCTCAAACCAAATTTGCAGTTTTGTTGTGATTCTACACGGTGCTGGAATTGGAACAAAATAGGTTGCAGTACTCTGAACCAGCAGCTCCACGGCTTTTAACTTTTATAGTATCTAGTCCTGGTTTCAAGGTATGATCACATTTATTTCTGTAATGCATCTAAATCATGAGGCGCGTGTAACAAGGGAGTGATAAATTACTATTAAAATAATGAATTACAGTTCATTTCCTTCACAGCTGGAACTTAATGTACAACACGTAGAAGATGCAACCTTTCTGTTTTGTTGCACACAAATATGCTTTTGCAACACAACAAACTGAAAGTATGTCATTAATCGTCCTAAAGCGTATAAGCACGGAGAATGACTGCAACTAAAGACTACTGGGACTTAGAAATTAATTGTCATCTTAAATATAGTGTGTGACCATGGAGGTGGTGCTATAGGCTCTGTGTTACCACGGCTAGTACCACCCAAGCAGCAACCTCCAGTTCGGAGAAATGAAGCCAACGTGGACAAAAAGCTGCAGCTCCTCAAATGTCCACTTGAGGCTGGCTCCAAAAGAGAGTCCCCATAGATCCCCCCACGTTTGAACACCCAACTTTACAGCAGAACTACAGTAGACATGTTGATGCCCTGGAACAAATATAACATTCACATAATTGCAAATATTTGCCGTGATGATGGAAGACTGGAAAAAGTGTTTTTAGAGGTAAACTTGTCTGATGGCTACTTATCTGAGCACGTTATCTCTTTGTATACAGCTGCGATTATCACATCTCACTGTGGCAAACAGTTAGTCAAGGCATCGGTTAGTTTTACGTCTGGCTGATGGAAATAAATGACTCAGAATCATCGCTGTTGTTTCTACAGTATGCATAACCTTTTTTTCCAGTGTAGCACTAAGTCTTTGTTCGGGTCCATTGTAACTGTAACATTAATAGATAACTGTGTTGTCAGGTGGGAAATTAAATCCATATATCTTACACAATACATGACATTAGCAGACTATTGAACATTAAAGCATCACAGCGAGGGAGAATCAGTCATTCTTAGGCCGTTCTCTAATGGCTGAGTTACAGCTCACGTTGCCTTAATTGTTTTAAAAAATATATTTTTTGATGGACAAATTATGACTATAACGTCCCGTAATAGTACCATATACGTCTTCATTATGATCAGTCTCTCTTTGCTTTAATTGGCAGCCACTCATGGTGTGTGTGTCTCTCTGCCGCATTGACGCAGTCATCTCTCAGTCAACGTTGTATCCGCTGGCTCTGAGGTGAAGTCACTGTATTTGTGTTTGACTCAGTCTGGCTGCATGTCATGCGGCATAATTGAGTTCAAATTGAATATGAGCTACCAATCAGTGCAATTAATGAAGGATTGGATAGTGTCTTGTGAGGGCACGAGGTGGACAAATCTCCCCAGTCCTTAGACATTAATACCTCGCCACCCATGCAGGCGCACAATGACTCACCTCAGATTGGTCACGCTCGTGGATGACGGAGGAATGGCTGCCCATAGGCTGGCTCATTATTTCCATTTTTATTACAGTAAATGCATTTTCATTCTGCTTGTTTCATTTAATTTTTCATTCAATGAATGGCAAAGCATCATGGGAGTAGAAAATAGAATTATCGTATTAGTTTACATATTTTTTCTCCATATGTCGTCATATGAAATGACCCGGACTATTTGAGTTTTGAACGTGACTATAGTTGAGCAAACAGTATTGTAAATGCACGCTTCCTTCTGTGCGGTGATACGGTTGGCGGGTGTAGTTCAGTAAAAAGAAAATAGTTCCCACATGAAACTGCTCACAACAACGTCTGTGGATTATCTTGAGTAACGGGGTCATGATTTCTGGAAAGAGACGTCGTTGTTGAGTTTTTCAAATGTAGTGGATTGTTTTGGCGCTTTGAGCACCAGGAGAGAGACGGCACTCAGCAGCCCACGCCAAAACAATCTTTCAATTTGTACACTATAGGTTGAGCTATTGTCTCTATGGTGTGTGTGTGTGTGTGTGTGTGTGTGTTAGAATCAGTATTACATCCCATAGAAAAACAATGTCACTTAAAGTAATCACTATCATAATCATAATCAAGTCCTGGGTAATTCATAATTTAAAAATTCCTTGTGAGCAAAAATTAATTAATAAAATAAAATAAATATATAAATTAAAATAAATTAAAAATAAATATTACAAATATTGTATTAGATAACTAATGAGCAATCACCCCAGAGTGTATTTGTATTAATCCTAACAGCCCTGGCTGTGCTGCCACCTGGCATGGCACGCTACTTTTCTTAAATCCTAGGATTTTTAATTACAGACCCTGGCTCCAGCAGGATGTCATTTGGATATCCTGCTGACATTTCATGCACTCCTAGTCTTTCCTTGCTGTTTCTTTTTTCTGGAAAGACCCAGACTTAATTCCATTAATAATTTTTATTACGCTCTGTAACATATTCTTATGTGACAAACACTAATATGACACACTCATTCATGGTGATTTCCTCTCGTTTCATTCATATCTTCTTAAATAGACTGTTTCTAGCTGCTGGCTTCTCATATGTTTACAAATGTTGTGTCATATTTTGTGGCTCTGTGTTTATAAATCACTCATAGAATATGGCACCAACATTGTAGATAGGGATTTCATGCTAAGATGGGGTGAACTCAGGGCACTGGAGGGAACTTTGTTATGACTTTTATTGATTGTAAATTCTATCAAGACAACATCTGTTTCATATTCAGGAGTACAATCTAACTTCCTTTTACTTAAAGCAGCGGTGGGTAGTTCATATCATCATCAATATTCTGTTACATTAATGCTCTCTCCTCAGATGTTCTCAGAATCATCTTGTAGTGCACTGTTAAGCAGTAAAATTAGAAAGTTTGTGACCCGGCATGCCATGTTGAGATCTGTTGAGGAAATACCAAGCACCGCCCACCAGCCGGAGCACAGCCAATAGGAACGCTCTCTCTCTCTGAAATGACCTGTGATTGGTCAAAGTCTCCCATTACATTTATTAAAGCCTGAAAACAGCCATGAGGAGGAGCAGAAGTCTAGTTATCTCTCAGAACACTTTAATTACAATATGCTGAAAGGTTATTATGGAATTTTTGCACAATGATGCCAAAACTGTGCATAATTATTATTAATATTAATTTTGTATACTTCTAGATGATAAGGAACTGTTGATTACACTTGTGAACACTTTGGTTACCAGCAACTCAGGGTAAATAAAACCCTCTAGAATTCAGAAAAGTGGTTTAAAAAACAGGAGGAAAATGTTTTTACTGTCATAAAGTGGCAGTTCTTTAGAGACTCATGTTTGTTGTTGCTGTTAGTATGTTGAAATCACATTCTCCCGCATCACACTCAATTGTCATTATCAGTCGGCAGAAGGATGACATTACTTTCTGAATAAACTCTTTTTTTTGGTTGTTAGACATATACTTGCTCAGTTCTTCATTCTCTCTTTTTATGTATAATTTGACATTGAATTCTGCTGAACGACTTTTTTGGAAATACCAAAATTGGTTTCATTATAGTAATTGCAATGGTTTTTGTAGTGAAGATGGAAGACTTGAGTGTTTTGAGAGGTAAAAATTGGTGATTTTCTTATGGCTACTTACCTGAGCACTTTATTTCTTTGTATACAGCTGCCATTATCACATCACACTGTTTGTCAAACTGGCAGTTAGTCAATGCATTGGCTAATGGAAATAAATGGCTCAGGATCATCTGTTTCCATGCATCCATGCATTGGCCAGTGTAACGCTAAGTCTTTGCACAGGCCTATTGTAATTATAACATCAATAGATAGCAGTGTTGTCAGATGCAAAATCTAAAAATATCTTACACAATATGTCACATTACCACAGAGTATTGAACATTAAACATCACAGCAAGGGAGAATGAGAATGTGTCTGGATGGGAACACATGTCAGCGTTTCACTATTCTTCATCAGTCTACTCTTCCTTCTGTCTTTTATCAGCTCCGTTCTGTTTTTTTTCTGCGCTCTTGTTTTCCCTCGGGCGTTATGACCTCCTCCGTCAAAGAGGCTGCGTTGGCTCTACTTCTGGCCATATAATAAGGGCACTTTGTTTTGCTTTATATCAGCATCGGAATATGATTGAGCCATGAGTCAGACGCCTCTTCTGCACAGCACAAAGGAAGCATTATAACCCCTGCTCTATTGTTCTTACCACGGCGGTAAATATTGTGTCTCGGGGTCTCGCGCTGAAATCCTTACATGCTGATTCAAAGTGGATTAAAATGCAAAGAAATTATAAGAAACACAGCAAAAAAAAGAAGTAAGAGGCCGGTATTTGAGTACAGGGAAATAATCTTTCCATTCTAATACAGTATGCTCCATTGGCACCGCCATTATGCTAATGCACAAGGCGATGCTGTTGAAGTGATTCGTTAGCGTAATGGGAAGAAGCTAATTGAGTGAATTCTTGCCAAATTACCAGACATGGTTAATCGTCCACCATAAGCCTCAGTCAGATGTGAGCGTACATACACAGGTACTCACAAACACACACTTGCACAAATGCATGCAGAGGTGTCTACAAGAAGGGAGACTGCACTTCACCTGTGATAGGCACTCCATTTAGAGCAGCGGTGCTACACAGGTGCTCACTGCTCTGAGACAGATAAGATCTTAGAGTGGAATTGACTGTGAGATGACAAAAAAAAAGGACATGAATACTGAGCAGCCCTCTCAGCGGCAATACAGCACAACAGTCAAAACCTAGTGTGTCGAGTCACTCACACAGAAAGTGGTAGACCCTTAAGTTGCTATCCAGGTCGATGGCATTTGTAGCTGGCACAACAAGAAGGTATGCAGCGTGTCAAGCTCAGGCTTTACCGAAATAACTTGCTCATTTACACAGAACCCTTTATGCTTGCTGCAAAATAGCAGTGTTGATTAATCATTAACAATTACCTCCCTTCTCTAATCTGGAGTGTGTGAAAGTATGAATGTGGGTGTGTTGAGGGAAAGTACACTCTGGATAATGTCACATTAGCATACTCCTATCCCCGAGCTGTCACTCAGTGTAAAATAGGAGACATACCTGTAGAGTCAGCCCGATACTGACTCCACAAATGTGTCTCTAATGTCATCAGGAGTCAGCCATGTGTTTCACCACAGCGGCTGACATAACAGCTCTGTGTAATCCACCGGGGCCTGGAAACATTAGCTTTAATGGAATACTATAGGTACGGCTCAGTCAAGTAAAAACACAATGCGGCAGAAGTTCACAATTTCTGCTGAAATCACACAAAAATATTCGGCATGAGAGGTGTGAATGCAGCAATATCCAAGTCTGACAGCTGGAGGAGTGCTGCCATCACTGCTGAAGCAAGCAAGTGAAAGCTGCAGATTCCTGCTGAACTCTTTTAGCCGGTTGACACGGCAGCCAGACTCCACGCTGACGTGGCCGGTGTAGAAACCCCATCATGTCATCTGGTTCAAGCACACACAGTATTTACAAATGTGCATATGAAATTATGACTGGAGCTTTGTTCAGATTGTAAAAGTTCTTAACCTGATACTTGTTCACTTTGCATGTAATGAGCATATATTGACATGCCGTCCAAAAACTGATGCTAGAGGCGTACCTGCAGCATCATACTTTGAAGCTTGGGGCCACTGACTTCCTCTAAACTGGCGTTTTGAAGCGGATGGCTTTGCGCATTACACACCGCCTCTCCCGCAGTGTCTGACTGCAAGCCTGTGCGTACTGCAGCCTCTAGATTCAGCACCTCCTGCCGTCAATGGACAGTGACAAAAAGTAAACGGAGTCCCCTACTAATCGATAAACAGAATATGAAACTCATCAATATAAGACAATTCTTTTGGCCGTACCGAATAGTTGGAAGGTTTGAAGCTTCATTCGTAACGCTGACATTCATATTCTAAACCACCATTTGAATTGTGTTTAAAGCCGGTGTTTCACACAGTTGCTGGGGAAGATCAGGCTACAGTAGTAGTATTTTTATTTTACTATTAGTAGTACTGTTTCAGACTTGTGTGATCCAAACTCTTCCAATAACTCCAGAGCGTTGCAAAGTACAAAATGTATTGAAAATAGATAGATGTAATAATTTCTAAAATTCACAACATGCTTTTATCTAACAAAATATTCTGCTTCAATCCGTATCTGTTGGTGTTTAGCCTTTCAAAAACAACATTTTCACTACAGAAAACCGCTCCCTTGTCCAATTTACCCGAAATCGCTATTTAAATAGCAATGAGCCAGGATGATGCCGCTGGCTTTTAAAGGGTACGGGACGCTCTGATTGGTTTAATTCATGTAATGCCCAAAACAACTACAACCCCTTTGCTCCTTGCGCCTTGCTTTGCATCCAGATTATGCACCATTTAACTAACTGTCGCTAACTAATATGCCATTGTGTTACACTTCTGAATGACCTCTCCTCACTTCTGCATTTCTTCTCTTTGTCCTCTCCTCCCCTCTACCTTCTGCTCGCACATTTGCATGATGTCCTAATTAAAAACTTCACCGAGTAAAATTACTTTTTAGATCTCCCTCTCTCCACCCAAATAAAGGTTTCCCAACATGTGCTGGGAAGTCCTTGAAGAGACCTTAGTCATTTCTCAAGACTAAGATGAGCAGTTAAAATTCATAAGGTCAAATTAAACAAGATAATATCTGCCATGAAACACAGGACAAGGTCAAGGCGCAGGGTCTTGTACATAGTCGGTTGTCAGCTTTCTGCTTCTGATGCTGTGTACAAGTTGTTAGATACATTCCCTTGTTAGGGGTTATTAAGTGTTGCCCTACAGGATACACTGTGTATTGAGGTTGGGGCGTTGTGTCCCATACCTGGTCTATTCATCAGACTTACCTACTCCACATGTCTGGGCCAAACGATCATTAAAGGTGAGATGTGCTGGGAGTTTTGAGGTGCAGGGGCCATCTGCCTGTTGACAGGAAGTTTTAACAGGAAGAACATTGTCCCACACCTTCTGCTCGCTTTGCGACGTGTCACAGAGCAGCCGGTGGTTTCTGGCTGACCTGTTGCTCCACCGTGTACAATTCATTAGGTTTGTAATGTGGCTTATTGTGATGGCAGGAGGTGAAGCGGTGAATGTCTGTTAGAGGCCACAGCTTGGGTAAATAGATTGTAACGCTACAGTTCAATGATAGATGGTAGTGATGCGTGGGGGTCAGTGTTTTTTATTACCCGAACACACCCAACCCGTTATGATAGCCAACCCGCAAAAATATACAATAATCAACCACACGAACCCAACCCGACCCGCTAACCGCCCTTCATGCACAGTTATCAGGACTAAGACAAAGACAGACTGAGCTGATCCTGCTGAGTCCAGAGTGCTCTCCTCCGCCTCCCCTCACGCCCTCACAGCAGTGGGGAAATCTAGGCTAAATAAACAGACAAATGTTTCAGTAAATTATTAATAACGTCGGGAGTCGGGGCGCTCCTTTCTCACTATTTGACCCGCACCCGTCAAATAGTTTTTATAAGCTGACCCGAACCAGCCTGCAGGTCAACCCGCGGGTTATGGGTTGACCTGCACATCACTAATAGATAGATAGACAGATCACTATTAAGACAAACGTCAACACTTTCAATGGATTTATTTATTTATTTTCCTTTTCAAACCTAGCAGTGTCAGTCAGACACCCATTGCATTGTGTTTGAGTCGCGTAATAAAAGCGCAATTACGAAATGTCACACAAGAAGGCAACGCTGACCTGAAGAGTTCACATGAATTTAACCGGGGCATTGACTCACGCTTCCCGCAGACTTTGGTTGAACAGTTTACCTGTAGTTCATTTGTGCCCTTCGATGTTTGATGGCGTTGCACGCTTGTTGCGTAGCCTATAAGAATGTTTATTCAGTGTTTGATGAGATGCACTGATTATTTATCTGATTTATTTTAACATGATTCATCATTTTTAGCGAATCACTGATGATTTATTTTGACTTGTTGACGGACTGTGATGTAGACTAAAAGAAAAAGAAGTAATCCAGCATGCAGCTGTTGTTAATAATGTCTGTAGACTAATGAGTTTTATTTTGTCTTTCGTTTTGACTGCTGATCAACTGCTGTAAACTTAAAATACAATACAAAGGAATAAGATATCTCAAAAAAGAAGTTGAGTTGGCGTCTGTTGTCCTCAAAGAGCTTTTTGAGTTTCGGCAGGCATTGAGGCAGATACGCCCAAATAACTCAGCATTCAGAGACTTCCTCATACGTACAGTTGTTTATTCCTTCATGTCTTACACTCAACAGTTCAGGTATTAAGTTCGGGCATAACATTTGACTTATTATACAGTTGTGTCTGTTCCTCTACAAGTGCAATCAACAAGCATTGCAGTGTGTGCTGTGATTCCTCAGCTCATGTTAGCCAACCTTGAAATGACACAGATTTGTTAGACACACATGGCCTGTTGTTGACTGTTGTTGCAAGAATGCTTTCTAATGACAAGGACAGCACTCAATTGTGCAAAACACTAATTTGGGGATTAAATGGTGTCTGCAGACTAAAGGATGTAGAAGCATTTTCAAGCCATTATTCAGATACTGACATGAGAGCCAGAGGATCAGCACAGGCTGCTTATGTTTTTGACACCAGAACTGATCGCTTTCATTCGTGAGGGTTCCTGTGTTAAAGAGGCAGTACTGTATTGAAATCATCTTTTCAATCACTGTCTATTCTAACTTATCCTTGTTCCAGATTGCAGCTGAGAGGCCAAAGTGCACAGGCACACAATTGAGGAAAAACAAAAAAAAAGATTGATGCTTGAGATGTCTGTTTACATGAGAATAAAAGATAAGCACCAGTCAAGAAGAGGTGAGTAAGAAACCCTATCATGAGATGTTAGATCAGCATGCATTCATTATTAAATCAGGTAGCAATGAGGGTAGGGATGGAACAAAAAAAATTTGATTGCAGTGGTAGGTTCAATGACATGATTAATTAACATCTGACAGTACTCTAAATCTTAGCAACAAGGTCACATAGTCCTATTTGGAAAAAAACATGCGTTATGATTTTATGCACTTTGTTCCCTCGTCTTGAGGTCAATGGTCTTTTCTGAATGGGTTTTTGGTTAGATACCTGAAATAAAGTTGGTGGTTAAAAGTATAATATGTAACAAAGTTGTCAGTTGGCATTCAAAGTCGGCTGGTGGTCGAGCGAGCTATAGAGTGCATAAAGAGAGGGAGCGCCGTTAGTGGGAACAAAGCAGTGAATCAGAGAAATAAAACATATTTTCTGATTGTTTCAAGGCGGTTAGGTTCTAAAGCGCAAATAAACACACAACTAACTCCAAACTCCTCCACACAACCCTGCAGGAAGGTGCCACGTTGTCGGATTTTTGAATGAATGCAGCCGAAGGGCAGACTGTCCTCTCTGCTCAGTCAAACTGACACACCGATAGCAGCACACAGCAGAGGAGAGAGAGAGAGAGAGAGAGAAAGAGAGGAACAAGAGAACTCACAGTGATGTAACAAACCTGTTCTCATCTGTCAATATACGGCCGCTTTGTCTCTGACAGAGCTAAAAGTGGACTTCTGCCTCGGTATCAGACGTTGAGGAGCGAGACAAAGCGGCGGTATTTGACCACCTGAACGGGATACACACCCTGCGTGCTGTAACAGGCCGAGGGTTAAACCCCCACATGGGGCTGAAAGGCTGTTAGCAGACGCCCAGAAGAGTTCTGAACACAGAAAAATAACAAGAAAAGAGATCTCTGTAAGGTCTCTGGACAAACACCACACGCTTCTAGCAGGTCAGAAGTGATGATTGAGAGGGATTATGTTTGTATCAGTATTGTTTTTTTTAGGAAATTGTTGCTTAATATACATTTAACACAAGCTTTAGATATTTTAGCACTTTATTCTACCACATAAAACACGTCAGTAAATATCCCACTCGTGAATTTTGAAGCTTTTACGCATCCTATAAAAAGAGACTGTACTAAACATCATCAGGCAGAACACATCCTTTTTTAGCTTAGTGGTGACGTGAAGTCATGCGACCGTGGTGTAGTTTGTTTATAGCCTAACCTTTTTACTTCTGATGATTGCATTTAAACATCATAAAGGTGGTGTTCATTTGTGAAGATTGTCTTGCTGAAAAGTGAAAGTATCATAAACGTCTGTTTGCCACAGAGCTTCATTTCTGCAATAATCCAAAAATAAAATGACAAATCACTTTGGCTTTTTGTCAAAGGCAACCATGGCGATGCTAAATTCCTGGTTGTCCTAAACAAATACATCATCCTCCCTGCAGCTCTGTATAAGGCAATAAAATGTGTGTTCTGTAACACACACACCGCAGCTACCTGCTGACCTGTGATACCAGGATCATCTGTACTTCTCAAGACATACTAAATGGATTTCCAGTCCATCCTATACTTTCCAAAATAGGATCAAGCACAATTGCATGTGGTAACCAGATCAAATTATGCTTAGTCTTCTCTGAAGGCCAGGTCTGCAAATAGAATATGTCCTTATAAAACCCCCCGAAGAGGAAACAGGAACATGAATTCTTGAGTATATCAGTAGCAATAAAACTTATTTTTGTTGCCATATACCACAAAGTGAATAGTTTGTCACTGCATTTGAAACGGAAATTACATAATGAAACACAGATTTTGCTTTTTTTTCTGCCATTGTCCGTCATTAGTGTTAAATAAGTCTTGTTAAAAACACACAGCAGAGAGAGAAAAGTGATGAAGTAAACGGTTATGTGAGGCAATCAGCCTCGAGCTAACAACCAACAGTTACATCTGCAAGATTTCACCGACCGGAGGGAAACAACCAATCAGAGCTGAGCTGTCAATCATTCGCCAACGCCGATGAAATGGTCAAATTAGGCAGCGCTGATCAAATATGAATCAGTATTCTGTTACTGTAATGCCTATATCTCTCCTCAAATGTTTTCAGAAACATCTTCTAGTGTACTGTTTAGCTGTAAAATGAGAACGTTTGCGACCCGACAGCCATGTTGAGATCTGTTGAGGAAATACCAAGCACCGAGATGGAAGAACACACAAAGCGATCCCAAATTCGTCGATAGCATCACTCACAAAATGAGCCTAAACAGGAAAACACAACGTTGCCTGTTATTACCTGTTATGTGCATACCTTGAAAAAATACACTTCTATACTTCAACTCTCTAAGACCCTTCAGACCTTTAGATGTTTTCTGAAAAATATCAGAACCTTTGGTGAACAATACAAATAGTTCAAGGACTTGCAGGAAATTTATGGGATAAAATGATTTATTTGAAATGTAGGTAAAATATGGTGCTGCAGTACAAACCAAACACTGGCTCCAGAGTGAGCCTTTAGGGTTTTTACGTCACCTGAAGGCCACTGTAGTTCTCCAATACGCTTATGAAAGTTCGGTAACGTGAGCCGCAGAGTGCAAAACCGTGGTACTGCCAGCCGCCATCTGACTTCCATTGCTTCCATTCTAGCATTATTAGGGTAAGGATAGCCTCTGAGCAAGGCGAACGTCTTGGGAAGGGAGGAGTGAGTGGAGGGGGACTCTGTTGGTTGCAATCTGCAACCACACCACTAGGTGCCGCCACATCCTACACACTGTACCTTTAAATATGATTCAGATGATCCCACCATGTCCATGGACTAGTGTTGTGTGCTGAGAGAGTAAAGCTGCCTCACTGTTTCTTAGCTGGATGACTAGAAGCCATACTGGCCAGACGTTGAGCAGATTGATTCGATTTACCAACACAGCTGCACCGCAGATGTCGTCATTTTAAATCACAGCAACAACCTTTTGCACCATTTTTGCACAGTAGCTAGTTTTATTATTCTTCTTGGCTTCATAGTGTGCCTTCCCAGAAAGCATTTGATTGATGGTGAGGTGCAAGAGGTAGCCAAGTTCAACCTGAACAAATGCTTCTGATGTAAACTTGTGTAACTTTTAGAAAATTGTTATTTTCTTACTTACTTTCTTCATTTCACTTTACTTTCTTTAAACTCTTTGTGAGCTCATTACATCAACACTGCGTCTCCCTCAGCATCATGCAGGTAGCCTTATTTTCATGCTTTATTTACACAGGATTTCATTGCTGGTGTGAGCCGTCACATCTGCTCAATGTCAAAATATTTACTGGGTATGCTGTAACAAAAGCTGTCACATTTCCACGGCTATTATCAAAGGGGAGCACAAAGTGAGATTTTCTTTTGCTGTCTTTGTGTATAGGTATCTCTACTAGGCAGGAATAGCTCTGGACAGAACCTCTTCCGTCTCTGAATCTGTGGCAGTTTTATCTTTTGTAGATGTTGATGAAATGCAGCATTGCAAAGTCTACGTGATGAATATGAATGATCTTCATGTTAATTTGTGTGTGTACTGCTTATATTCTTCATATCGTACCTCTCACTCCTCCGTGTACTTATTGTTCTGACGTCCTTGACTGGTAATCAAATGACACTTCAGTATTTCTACAACTATTGCTATTCCATGCCTTTTATGAAACGACTTTTCATGGTTAAGGAGTTATTGATCTTTAACTAAAAGATGCGGCCTTCGTGTTCTGCAGTTAAGTCACCCTGCCACATGCTGCTCTGGGTTGTCTCCCCAACTCTTCTTCAGTGATGTATTATGCTGGATATTAAGCTAATATCATGCATCGCCGGAGAAAAGTGTTTTGTGGCTCACAGGACCCCATTCAAGGTAATGTGCCTTCAAATTTGACCAGACACACTCGGCAGAATTTGGTGTATAGCAGCTTTAACGTTTATATGCAAGGGGGAAAATACAAGATGCCAGAATGAGTTAGCGTGGTCCTTAGAGTGTGGAGTGATGTTTATTTCGTTGCCTTTTCCACTCCTTGAAACAGTAACTGCCGCAGACCAGAGAAATGAATGAGTGCACTCTCTGAACAATTGGTTACACTAATGGATCAATTTAGCTCAGCCGAGAAGTGAAAAGCAAGCCACAGCTGATACAGGTTTACTGCAGAAGTGCTGACAATTTCTGAGGTGATCACAGTATAACAAGAATAAGCTTCTCTGTAACTCTAGAGTGGCTTTTAATGACTTGGGTACAAGCCACGTGTGTGTGTGCGTGTGGTAGTGATGGGTCTGGGTGATGACAAAACAGTGTAAGAGCATCCCATCTCAGCTTTTATCCTGTTAGAATGTAATGCTTTCTTTTTTACTCTCAGTAACTGTTTAGAAAACGTTTAAAGGACTTTGCCTTCCCTGTATGTACAGTAGATAAACACAGAAGTCTGTGTTTCGTTCAAATGTCCTGGTTTGAGTTTGGTCCTTCTCTGAATGGGTCTCCATGCTGAGTGGCTAGGTTAGCCTCTGGAGGGGCAACATGCTAATAAAGCTTACATTAACCCTCTGAGTCCCACAATAGACTTGTTTTTGTCTTCTTTAGGGGGATACAGGAGGTCTTTAGGGGGAGATAGCAAGTCAGCAGTAGATGTCACATCATCTGAAAGCTGGGAAACTGAAGATTAATTTCAGTGTGTCAAGTTCTTCTAGACATAAATCAGAAATAAACATGAATTACATAATTAATTAATTAATTTAAATAAAAGTGTATAAGGGCTTAGAACATTATGATAGAAGTATATGATGGTCATTACCGTGCTCTGTTGTGTCTCATAAGTGTTGCAGCAATTTTTGGGTTGATACCATTTGTTACACAGATTTGGAGCTAAATTTAACCATTTTTTTACCACTTGAGATCTGATAAACATGATCAATAATCCCTTCAAAATGCCACATTAAGACACCAAGACCTTGAGGAACACCATAGAAAAAGCCATGCTGTGATTTGGTGTCAAAAACTTTGGACATTTGGAGATTTCTGCAAGAATTGCATTCTTCGTCTGTTGTGTAAACTGCTCAGCAACCCGCTTATTATTGGTTGGCTGATGTGTTGAACAAAATATGATAGAATACTCAACAGATTACAGACCTGGTAGATCTGCATGGAATTAAAAACACAAAGGACCTCTGCAATTACAAATGACAAAGTGACACCAGGGAGCCCCGACAGACAGGCCTTCAGTGTGACCTTTAACACTGATTGAAAGGAAACACTAGGCTGATTTTTGGATGCTTGACTGATATGATAACATGGTTATTATACAGTTTTGTGTTTGTAAATGTGCTGTGCTGTTCTGCCCTGTTAACTAATGGTCTAGGATGCATGTTTATAATGTTTGATTCAAGCTACAAGCTATAGGTCCTAAACTTGCATATTGACAATGCATTTTCCAAAGCTGGAGCAGTTGACGTACAAGATTGCGTTGTTCCAGATGTCTATTTCATTAAGGGACTGTATACATTAAGGGATTAAGACAGAGCAGGGAAAGGTTCTGTATTTGTAAGAGTGTAGTCTTGGCAGTGGAGTGCCTCTATTTGTTCACATCCCGATTTATATCAGCCTCATTGGACCGCATCTCAATCAAACAAGTTTGACCAAATTCTCCATTTTGATTAACATAATGCATCGTTAATCTAATTAGCAAGCAGAGCAAAGCAAAGTAAAATGTGTCATATAAATGTGTTTTGTGATTTGCCTCTTTAGTTATTTGGAATTATAATAATAATGTTATTGATGCCTGATTTCATCCAATTTATAGATATAAATGTTATAGGCATAAATCCATGTTAATCACGGAGTGGGTGGGAATGATGGAAATGTTGTCAGCCCATCACCGAGCCGAACACTCAGTCATTACTCTGTATATGCGGAGGACATTCATCTCCATCTACATGCATGTACTGTATGTCATTCATGGTTTAGTGGGAGTGACGGCTGCAAAGTAACAAGCTTCTGGTTTGTCGGCCATCGGCCCATGTGAGGCTCTAAATCAGCCTTTTGTGCTGGAACAACAGAGCACACTGTACTGTAGGAATGTCACTGATTTATGTAACACATAAATATTACAGAAGTCATCCAAAGGTCCGCATACAGCGTTGCACTCATTTGTCTGCGTTTCGGAGAGCCTCTAAACTCTCGGTGAATAGATCTGAACATGAATCCAAATCAGATTTAAAATATATATATATATATATATGTATATATATATATATATATATATATATATATATATATATCAGGAAGGGAAAACAGAAAAGACAAAAGTTGACAAGTTCCATTTTTTTAATCTGTAGGTAATGAAGGATTATTTACCGCTTATTGGAATGTTATCACAGTTTTTGATGCAAATGACTTTGCCGCCATTCATTGTCTAGTCTAGCGAGAATGACTAAGTGAGCACAGGTGGCCACATTTGACAGACATTAGGAGGGAGCTCCAGCAGATTTGGCACATCAACGCAGACGGTTCTGACTTATTTAGTCCTCTCAGGGAAGCTTTCAATTTTATGCAAAACGCAGTTTAACCAAACAGAATAATAAGAATGAATGGCCAGTAATTAAAGAGCACTTCAACAACATCAGTATCCATATTCTAATGTATTTTAAGTATTATGATATAATCTAATAGTACTATATTTTATTCAATAATTATCATCTAATTATACAACCTATACTAATCTAATTGAGGGAGGGATGTCATTACCATCTCTCTCTGCCACTAATAGTTTTGTATTTGGCACAAAATAAAATGAGCCTCTTTCACCATCAGCTGTGGCTCATTTTCAAATCTATGAGCTACAGTAGGGATAAGTTACTGCTCCACTCCACTAAAAATGCCCAATAGTTAATTATTTACATGTCAAAAGTTGAAGTTTGGTGATTATTACCTACTTGTTTTGTTATATTATATATTCATTTCACTAAATTCAGATTCAGTCTTATAACTGGTGGTCTTGTTCACCTGCACTTCATACCTCATTGGAATTCCCAATCCTGTTACTTGTCATAATATATGTCTCACTCCTGGACTTAATGGCAGACGTGAGAATAGTACTCGACAGGACACGATGCCGTTAAACATAATGAGAAGTCTCTACACTGTTGATATGTAATATATCATACTGTGGATCTAGTTAAAGGTTACAGAAACCTGCCATTGACCCACTAAGTAAGCACTGTGAGGAAGAAGTACCGACAGTTCACCTGGTGACTGGGCACAGCAGCTGCTACATTGATGCTACAGCATTTTAGTTTGACGCGAAGGGTGTTTGACCAAGCGGCTGTATTTGACACACCACACACATACACACACATATACATATATATAGATATATATATCTATATATCTATATATCTATATATATAGATATATCTATATAGATATATATAGATATATAGATATACAGTAGATATAGTATTTATAATAATAAACAGTACCAGGGTAATTAAAGATGAAAAAAGGAGTGAACATCCACATCCTGCAGCGCTGCTGACATTTTCTCAGCTGCCTTTTCAAACTCTGTGAAAGTTTTCATGCCGTGGGACTGTCTTCGTGGCTGTTAGTCGGTTCAGGGTGGTCTCTTGCTGATAATGGTTAATTTTCTTCTAAATTGCACATTTCCTACGTTTATCAGACAACTAAATGGAAGTTCAGATTGTATTCAAAATTCTCGGCGGTGGAAGGCATTGATAAATTACGAGCAATCCATTAACTTAATTTTAATAAGATATCCAATCAACTGGGCGTGAGAGCATGCGCATGAACCCGGGTGTTGCTAATACAAATGTTTGGTAGATGGCATTGGCCCAGGCTGAGCCTGGTGGAAAACAAAACAAATCTTAGCAATTACATTCTGCTGGGGGAGAGAATGGCTCTTAAATGCAAGATTAATTCGGTTGTGCATCTTTGCAGCACCAATCACTCAGTATGGGAACATGGTGAAATTACAAGAGGAGAATAGGTACATAAAACCGCACCTAGTCAACACAAATCAATGACAGGTAATTAAATGGGAAGATGGGGTAAACAGCATATTGAAACACCTTTAATGGCAGTCCACACAGATTTGTCCGCCCAGACTGATAACTGTAAATAAAGAATCCCGAGCACTACAGTAAAGCCTCACCTCCAAGCCATGTCTGGCACCTGCAGGTTTATAATTCTTATCTTGAGCGACAAGTCCAGGGTGTTGTGGCAGGAGACAATAAAGTCAATAAGCTTCTAAATTGAACTAAATTCTGAGTTTGCTCAGCATGGAGAGTAAACACAGCTTTCACTGGCTTATCTATAAGGTCTGATGACATTGCAATCTGTTTAAAAGGGGACATATCAAGCCCATTTCCAGGTTCATGCTAGTATTTTGGGTTTCTACTAGAACATGTTTACATGCTTAAATGTTCAAAAACACATTATTTTTCTCATGCTGTCGGTCTGAACATACCTGTATTCACCCTCTGTCTGAAACGCTCCATTTTAACGCCCCCTCTGATTGGCTTGCGAGAAAATATGGTGCACCTTTGCATTAGGAGTTCTCAAGCCGTGGGTGGAGATCAAGCCCCCAGGAAGAGCGCCGGGCTGTGAAGCAAATTTCCGTAGTGGCCAAACGGCGGTACTACAGCTTCCGTGTCCATCACGTGATGCCATCGGGCCCAAAAGTAGACACCTAAAGGTTTTAAAATGCACCAATAGCTGAATCCAGAGTTATTTCCCTTCCTCCGTTCTTGTAAATGAGACCCAGTCCGAGGCTGGAGCGAGGACCGGTAGGCGGAGTTAAAGGAAACGCCACGTCGATCAAACTGCGATACTGGAATGTCATTGCCAATTAAACTTCACAAAAAAAAATGTTTCTTTAAAGATTGAATAGTTATTTTCTGTTTCATGTAGTATTTATACTTTTCTTCCAGCTGGAAGTAGCTGCTCCATTTCTTTGCAATGCATCCAAGGACAACAGTGTCCATGAGAGGCACTCTGTAAATGAAGCGTTTTAGTTTGTATGCAGACTTTTATGAGTATATTGTAATTTCCTCACTTGTTTTCTCACAGTTTGAACACATTGGGACTGGACCACTGTGTCCATACGCTCTCTGCTATGCACTAACTGTTGTTAATAATGAGCTGTTTGTAGGTAATATACAATCAATGAATGTACTTTAATGTGTTGTACAAACTAAATAAGAAGAGCATTGCACTGAAGGATATTTATCAAAAGGTATTTCTATTTTTCAGACTGAATAATCAGCTGAATGTTGTTTTTTTTCCAAGGATTCTTTTTGTTGTTGTTGTCTGAGCGGTTGTTGGAGACGTGAGTGGCTTTAGTTTGTATTTTTCACTTTGTTTCAACCACACCTCACTCAATAATCAATGCATTTTAGTCTGCATGCACATTTCTGGTTAAGCCATCTACCACTCCCATCGAATTGAGCTACTGTGGCCTGTAACTGCAACACAGCTCCGGTATCCTCCGGGGTTACATCAGCGTTGGACGTTTCCACCCCTCTTAATTTATGTCCAGTGCCAAATAGTGTGCCCTCCATGTGGCAAGGTGGATGTCAGGGTGGTGGATGGATGTGCAGAGCATCAGACTTGCATGCAGCACACAGACCTGAAATTAAAGCAGCAGTAGGTAGATCTGGAGCAAATATGATTAAAAGAAGTTATTTTTATAAAACAGTGCATGAGACAGGTCATCTGGAAAACAAATATGTTCCTCTGTGTCCTCCGGTGTCCTCCAGTGCTCCTAACGGCATCTGCAAGATTTCACAGACCGGAGGAAAACAACCAATCAGAGCTGATCTGGAGTCTGCCGTCTATGATCAGCTGTCAGTCACTCACAAACGGCAATCAAACTGTCAAACTAGGCAGCGCTGATCAAATATGAATTAATATGTCATAATGTATATTTCTCACCTCAAATGTTTTCAGAAACATCTCGTAGCCATAATCTTAATATTAAAAATGAGGTACTTTCCATGAGTATATACAGCATGATAGATATACAGGTTCATCTGCTTCGTGATATGCTGCAGCAACATTCAGTAATCACATTTCTGTTCCAAATCAGCGGGGATCAGAAGCTGAAGATTAGAATTAGAAATCTCAGCACAGTAATGGTTCAGACTGGTATTCACCTCCAACCAAATCACCCCTCGCAGATATATACTGCAGTCATTTATTTTATTATATTTTATTACTTTATGGCACTAAAAATCTTAGTTACTCCCCATTTAAATGATTTGTGATGATAATTACCATCTTAAAGATTGTGATGATAATGTTTATGGGCATATTTTGCAGGAATCTTTATTTGACTCTGAATAAGCTGACACACGTATGGAAACTGCACTGCCTAGCCGCTCTCTGAAACAGTTTTACATCAGTGGCTGTCAATGGCTCCATTCACGAGGCTTGCTCTTATCGGAGTGGAGCTTGAAGTGGTCCCCATGTGGCGCAGTGAAACTGTGGATAAGATGACTTGCTGCAGTTGATGATACAATTACACCAGGCCCCCTTAGGAAGCTGCCCTGATGAAGCACCGGCATAACTTTGTTTGGAATTACTGTAGCAGAGTTTTATAATGAAGTCCGGGAATACACAATTAGCAGATGTCATTTGATGATGTGATATTATTTTATCAGCTACTGCTTAATTAATATTTCACAAGCCTGGTGTTCATTGGACTTTTTTTTTCCTAGAAGTGTGCTGTAAGCTCTGGAAAATGGGAATTCTTAAGAGGAGAGAGTGAAAGAGAATCTAATATTCGTCCATTTCACCCTCTCTGAGAACAAGCCATGGGGTGATCATCAAGTTATGTCGGTGATCAATAATAAACAGAGTGCTTAGTCGCACTCAGATTCATAAATTGCACTTTTTAGAGTTCCATTATTTAGAACAACCACAGCAACATGTGATTAATTACCAGCTTCTAATTAGACTTGCAGTGTTGGAAGGCTTTAGATGATTTCATCTCAAGGGATATTTATCACATTTCCATACTGGTATTCAGATAATTCTCTCTCCCCATCTGCTGCATGCAGCAGGCACACACATAAAACAAAAACACACACACACACATTTAACCAAAAATGGAAAATCGATGTGCCACCAGCCAGAGGCACAGTTTTTTTGTACTCGATAAGCACTGAGGAGGGACATCAGAGTTTATGAGACATCTTCACACATACAATAAGTCAGTAGCCTTACCAAAGCCGTGGGGCTGAAGGTTAGGCTCGTAAATGTACCCAAATATATGTGCCATAAAAAATGAGGTGACCCCCTTCAGGGCTCCTAAATGTGCCACTTTAAAGTGAAACACAGTGGAGCACAAGGCATTGGATTCTCAGCAGGCGTGTCCTTCACCCAGCTCTGTGGTGACATTGCTGCTTTATTGGAGGAGATGGAGTGATTGCAGAGTGGTGCGCACGCTGCCATTTTATGATCTCACTCCAGCAAACATTATTTTTATACTGTCTTCTGCGGTCTGCAAGGAAAGCCTTTAGCACAGTGTGGACATCAGTATCCATTTCTGAACACATTTTGTCTGCTGGCAACAATATTATGAAAACGATCCTCAGCCCACCAGAGCCATCACATTTCTTTTTTCATTCTTTCAAACGTCACTGACATCAGCTATTTACAGGATCTATTTCCTGTGTCCTGAAATGTATTACATTCTTGATTTGTATCAGATAACGAGGAGAGCTAGAGTCGGTCTCCATGGTGTCATAAACATAAATTAAAAAGAAAAAAAAACTCTTTTGTTTTTACTGCAACTTTAAAATCAGCGACAGCGAATAAAACAAATTATGCAGATGAGAACTGGTGATGTGTTTAAAGGTTACCACCCATGTATGTATCTCACCTCAGACTATTATGTGGATACGGCAGATTCACACTCCAACCCGATGTGACCAATTTCAGTTTTCCAACTCTGTGATCTCCTGATCCGTCCTCCCTTCGGATGCTGACCGGGTGTTGCATAGACATTCATTAATTAAAGCTGTTGAAATTTGTTCCGACAAAATTCAATCAATACATGCAAGCTATAATTTGGTCCCGAGTGAACGTCTCTCGGCTGAGCTGAGCTGTCGTTTGAGTATGTGCAGTAGGTATACGGCAGGTAGTCTTTTTGAAGTGAAAACAAGCTCCAGTATAAACCCTGCTCTGTAGTTGATTAAGGATTAAAATGGTGTGAAAAGTAGCACAGTGCAGTGGGAGTACTTAACATAGCCTGAACACGGTTGTTGTCACAACAGCCTGAATGATTCCTCACTGCTCGGGTATTTATTTCGTCATTCTGAAGATGACATGCCGGTAGCTTGACTATATTAACTGCACTACCGTGACATTTTAATATTGCAGTATTTCTTTGTCTGAGGGTGGTTACTGATGGAAAGACAAACATACAGATGTGTTGTGAAGAAAACATCCGTTCCATTTTTGTCTTGCAGTATCCTCAAACAAAGTTTGTTCGACCACAAACATTCTGTAAATAAGGGATAATGCACAGAGAGCCGGGCGTGGATCATGGAACTACCATATCTCCTCATGGAAAATACATAGTTTTCTATATTAAGATTGTGGATAGGTTTAATAAAAAGGCCAACATTAATTTCTGGTCTTTGTCCTGCATGAGATTCTGATGCTCTGCACATCCATCCACTCCCTCACTTTCCACCTGGCTACATAGACGGCAGCTGAAGGGGTTTATTTCACAACTATGACCCGGTAGCTGTACATTATCGCACTTATTACATGGCTACTTACTTAAGAAATCAATAATTTGACACAAAAATGATCCTCCAGAGTCCGAGATCCGAACTACGTCCATAGCAACGGTCTGTTATACATAGCAACCAATCAGAATCGAGTATTATGGTGCCTTCAAATGAAACCTGTGAGCTTGTGTTTACAACATTGGAAGTCGTGTACACGATATGCTCGGCGTTCCAGTGGACAAGTCGTGAGAACAGCGCTGCTAAGCAACGGCAATGTTAACATAATGCAGTAAATGCAAAGGCATAATGACAGAGGAAAAAACATATTATACAATTACGGAGAAAAAGTATATACGACCAAAATTACTATATATTCACTTATTATGTACCGAAAAATGACCCCGTTCATATGGACTCTTCTGGTGAATACGGTAAACACAACCCCATTTGAAGGCACCAATAAACTTCTTTATTAATTTACTTCCATCATCTGAGTTTACGTTGTCCCAGATATGATGGTTCTATAGCTCAGATCACTTAAATTAAAGCTGAATGCTTCTGTGCAAACAATCAATTTTCACTGACAGCTCAGAGGAATCAAGGCTTCCTGTTTTTGGTGTGGTTAAAACACAGATTTGAAAGCAAAGTGAGTTTCTTTTCTGGACGTTCTGATCACTGTGTTTTTTGTGAGTGTTTATCCGTGAGCACTGCAGGAGAGCTGACTCACATCAGGAGGTCCCTGACAGATACAGATTTGAAAAATGCACAATGGCAATTTGGCAACCAGTTCTCTGTGTGCCTGACCTCGCTGTTGGCTCAGTTCCCATGGCCTTTTTTTTTTTCTAACTTCTTTTTCTAACCCACAAAATGCTCTGATGAATAAAGGTGGATTGCTCTTGTTTTCTTGCTAGTTATAACTCCATTTATTTGCAGGTTTTTTGGCATGGTCAGTACATGTCTTAGCCAGCCAGGCCATATACTATTATCAGGATGAGGCCTGATCAGACAAAGTGTGTAAAGGCAGCCTGCGGTGGGTTTTTGTAAATCTTTTCAATGTGATTGAAGTGTTCCCTGCTTTTGCATTGCTGAGCATCTTGCGTTCATCCGCTCTGTGCACCTCGCGTTTTTACAAGGGTGCTCTGAATGCCGAGAGTTGAAAGAAATTCAACTCTGAGCGGAAAAGTGTCCGACGTCATCAGCCTTTTCTCTCATTGTGGTGACTTTGGCTGGATACCCGGAGTTTTATGACTTTACTACCATGATCTGAACAGAAAACAGCAGGTCTGGAGGATGTTGCTGGATCCCCAGAGTTCTAGGACTTTTTATGAAAAAAAAGAAGAGATGGTTTTATGCAATTTAAAATATATATTTGCCGGTATATTCATAGTTTCAACAAGCAACAATAAATACAAAATGTCATGGGTGTTATCATTCCTATTGATTTTATTTGTCTTAAATCCATGCTGAATGTCATGAGTCCCATTGCGCTGTGAAAGACAGCACAAACAAAACAAACCCTGTATAATATCTAAATATCTAAATATATACCTATATTTTCAATCTTCATTTATGCCAACTGAATTGATTAATAAATAATTATCCAGTTAAACGCATTTACATACAGCCTGCGAGAAAACTGGAATCAATTCGTCCTGCCGTTCAATCCGGTGCGCTGTGAGATATTCTAAAACAGGCGTCAGAATCCGCTCTCGAATCATGTTAAATGATGAAATTAATGCAGATGTGTTATGGCAAGCCCTTCACGCATTTAATCAGTAGCGGTGATAGCAATTATAGACATCGACAATTGCTTTTTGACTTGATAAAATTCCAAATCCATAATTTAATTTGGACTAGTAGCAATTCAAATTAAATATGTATCTACAATTGAGTCAAAATGTTAATTATTGATACCAATAATTAATTCCTTACAAGTGGGAATGTTGTCGTTATCTGTTACTTGATTACAGTCAACTTCCACCATTGACTTCTATTCAAATTCATTTACAGATACTTATATCTATAATTCAATTTTGACGTGTTATAATTCCAAGTTGACATATCCATGATCCCAATTCTAATTACCGATATCTGCAACTCAATTCTCACTCGTTAAAATGTTAATTATTGATCTCAACAGTTAAATTCCTGTTGGGGCAATGTCCGTTGTAGATATGTCAAAATGCTCTTACATTACAAATATCATAAATGGAATTCTAGATATCTAAAATTCAATTCTGAATAGTCAAAATTCAATTATTGATATATTAGCTTAGATTATGTTCGCAATTTCAAACAGTTTTAAATGTGTACTTAACGCTGTAAATCAAAACTAAACAAAACACAATAAAACTACTTGGTTAGGTTTAGTAAAAAAATGTAATTGGCTTGAAATGACTATGGTTGTATTGTTATTAACCTACGGACATAAATTAAAATGATTAAGTAATAAATAAGTGAACGCGGTCTCCTGGTTGAAAGTGTTTTTTGACCCATCCACCTCCTCCCTTTCCGTGGATTATCATTACAAACGTGTTCATATGTCAAAAACAAACGTTATCTGCAACAAAATATGAATCCCTCTAAACGTAATTCAGAACGCAGTTTAGTTGTATGGAAATATCATTTTTAGGCGACGGGGCTGGAAATGGATATAGTCATTTGGGAGTTCTATCCAAAACGAATGTAGCAAGTTGATAAATCCTTCGACTCCAAATACCTTTCTATACGCACGTTCAAAAGAAAAACATTTCTGCTGGATTTTAATAACCACTTTGCTCTGCCATGTTCAACTTCTTCCATTCTGAAACAAATTCATGGCGCCAGCTAATGTAAGATAGTGCACGTTTCCATAAGCCTATTTAAAAGTCAACAATTGTTGATATCTGAAATAGGAAATTACATTTGCACTAGTCACAATTCTTAATTAACATGTGGGAATTCAATTGTAGATATCTGTAATCATTCTTTGTATAGTGAAAAAGTGAATTACCAATATCCACAATTAAATTAAAGGTATCTGTAAGCAGCCCGTTCTCATTCCCAGGGCGTTAAATACCGAGGCGTTGACACGGCCGTCTGCGTTTGGTCCATTAACTATAACGTGAACTCATCCGCTGCAACAGTAAACGCTCCGAGAGAGCATGTCAGGACTGTGGTGACATAGTTTAAAGAGCGAAAAGGGACACACTGGGTGGGAGGGAGGGAAGGTGGAGGGGTCCAACAAACACAAAGCTGTCAAACTGGAAACTGCTGTTCGTATTCTGTGCGTCATGTTACAATCAGCTGTTCGTTGGCGTCCCGCGTTCACAAGGTTCAGTGGCATTTTCACTTTACAAACGTAGTATTTTTAAGCCCAACCACGTTGTTCTTTCCTAAACCTAACTAGAGAGGTTTAGTTGTCGAATCCTAAAGTGACGCCAAAAGGCGTGACAAAGTATGAGAACGTGTTGCTGGAAGGGCTTTGCTATAAATGTGTTGGATTTTAGCGGGTTTACTGTAACATTACTCATGCTCACAATAGTCATAATTTAAGGCCTCAATGGCAAAATATGTTTTAAAATTCACCCTGATGTATCCAAAACAAACAGAATACAGAACATTAGAAGTCTTCACTGTGTTCTCTCTCTCTCTCTGTCTCTCTCTCTCTCTCCGTCTCTGCTCCCTCACCAGGTGCAAAGTACCACACAAGCATTGTGTCTCCTTCCATAAATGACCTGTCATGTCTGAGTGAAGCTGTGAGGAACAATAATGTAAAACACACCCACTCACCCTGTCTGAATGACAAAAAGCATCACTTTAACAGATAGACGTTTCCTTTTATACTGTATCTCACCAAAAGTTATTTTCTTGTTTTTCATGCTTTTTCCAACGAATGTCTGGCAACACGAGCGATCAGTTTGCCTGCTTTACCTCCTGCGGTGTTACGGCAACACAGCTACTTGGTTAGGTTTAGGAAAACATTGTGGTTTGGGTTACAATAGAAAATTAGCATTACTTACAGTAAGCACAGACCCAACTATCCACCCCAACCCCCTCACTACACAGACTGTTTTGCTCTTTATACTACATCACCTGTCCTGTCCATGAGAACAGCCTGAGCAATGTTACATATTCAGTGTCTGAAGGGCTTATATCTACATCTATATCTAACAGATACCAGCCATAACACTTTATTATCACACATGCAGCCTTCGTTGAAAAGTGAGGTTTTCTTTTAGAATAACCAACATTCAGCATATAGGCCATTTTAATGAATTGCATTTTCTTTCAGAAAGGGGACACCTCTGACCTCAACATGACATGAACCCAGCTCCACTAATGAAAGAGTTAATGGGCTTCAAACACACGCACACGCAGGTGAAGTGCTGCAGAGTGCTAATGAAATGCGCAGCACAAGCCAGACTGCTCAGCTCAGGGCCTGCTGGCTGGGAGGGAGGGAGAGAGAGAGAGAGGGGGAAGTCTGCTTCCCGACACAATAATTCATTCCCGTTTACCATAGCTCCGGAGTGAGGAGCCCCGGCAATAGGGGAGGCATAAATCCAGGCTGAAATCTCTCAGATTGCATCCGAATGGCCCTTTAAACAACCTGCGTGGCTGTCACCGTGACTCCATTGGAGCAATCCATCGTCTAACGGGCGCCACGTGAGCCTCCTTTGCAATCAAAGATAACAGCGAAGGCAGGTAAATAGACTCGCGTTTATATGGCGCTTTTTCTAGTCTTAGCGACCACTCAAAGCGCTTTACAACACGAGTCAGCATTCACACATTCACACACATTCACACACTGGTGGCAGAGGCTGCCAAGGACACTTTGACAGACGGCAGGGGGCCAGGGGTCAAACCACCGACCTTCTGATTAGTGGACGACCGCTCTACCTCCTGACCCACAGCCACCGCTCCTGGCAAATGATGTGAAGGGCTCTTTTCCCTCCTTTGCTGTAGCACTCATAGGCGTGGTATACAAGGGAATTAATTGTTGCACACACACACACACACACACACACACACACACACACACACACACACACACACACACACACACACACACACACGCTGACACATACTCCAGCTCATTTTCTTTGCACCTCTCCAAAAGATTTCTCAAGGTCACAGCTAAAGAGAAAGTGAGTGGGCGTATCTCATGTAAGCAACAGTGAAGCAGAGCAGATGACAGAGTCTGTTAATGTTCTGCATGTCATCATCTCGAGCGCGGTCACGGCTGCATCCCGGGCTCGCTAACTCTCAGCCTCCAGTGTCTATTTATGCACCGCACACTTGTCTGAGTGTTTCAGACGTCGCAATATTTGGGAAGTTCACAGGAACAGCAAAGTGTTTTCTTGTTTTCAAGCAAATAACACTTTTATTTAGGCATTTTCGAGCCGGCATCTGCTGACTTAACAGCAAATGGCATGAAAGTGCACTGTTTGAGAATAACTTGTTTTGCAGTTTAAGAGGCTCTAATTGAAATTTGAAAGCTGGCGATAAGCTGAATTAAATATCTCTATTTCTTAGCGGGTTGGAATGAGAAAGAATCCTATTAAAGAAAGGTAAATTGCAAGCAGGCATTTTTTTCTGCAAAGAACTCCCCATACCACAATCATCGATGCAAACAGAAACTAAAAGCACTAGTGCTGTGGCAGCATGGCTGTGTTGTCATTATGCCCACATATTCCAGTGGTTCAAACAGATCTGGTGTTAACTGAATGGTCCCCCGAAAAGTAGCAAGCCAATAAGGGCTTTGTTGCTGGGATTATAAATGAGGTTGTCATCTTCATGAGCCAGAGGCACAAAAAAATATCTATGAAAAATAACGATAGACAAATGGAAACATGATTATTGTAGAAACTAGACAGACATCAGAAATACTCCAAAACATCTACTGTAAAACACACCCAGATGTGAAACACACCCAAACATCTGAGCACACCCAAACATCTGAGCACACCAACATACAGTATCTCACACGCTTGCATTTTAAAGCAAATGGACCACATCCATGTAGCCATTAGGGAATTGCAGCCAGGTATGTCTCTGCCTTCTAACAGTACTTGAACAGCTGTGTGTCTACGAGGGCTGTTTGCTTCATGTCACACTACCTTACTGCCATATGGCACAGACTCCGCCCCCCACCGTAGTGCTCATTTAATAGCAATAAATTGGACTCATTTGTCTGTCCAGTTGGCGTTGTCCAAAAAAAAAAAAGGGTATACATTCTTTAACAGAAAATTAATGGTGGGGAAACTTGGGGCTCATTATTTCTGTTCAGTGATGAATCTTTGCTGCTGCTAATGGATGAGGCAACACCTTCTCTACAGATTATTGGTAATTGCGAAGCATGTTGTAAATATGATTTGGATCTGGATGAAGTGTGTGAAATAATAACAGGGGAAAACTACGGCTTGTGTTTTGCAAAATTTTCAGTTGCAACCCGGTCCAGATGAGCAGGGACCATACTTTATTATTTAGGAGGCAGGACACTGATAGTGGAATCTGTATTTCTTGTTTTTGCCTCTTGCTAAGAGGTTTGATGACATATTCATTACTGTCTAGTAATCAATAAATATGAACAGTGTAATGTCATAATTCCACACAGGACTGACCACAAAGAGATTTTTATCTTTAAAGGTCAAATCAATTCCTGCTTTAAAAATAATATCATTATAATGGGGAACACATGACAACGGCACTCTACTCTTTCACCTTCTTTATCATTGGCATAAGAAGGCTTTTCAATTTTCAGCCTATTAAGAAAGTATGGTTGAGTCCTTTGTCGAGGATCATGCAATAAATAGACCATAAGAAGCAGCTGGGGATGTGAAAAGAGCAACGGTTGCCTACCAGGACAATGTGGATCAGGGCTGCATATAGATTATTTTAGTAATTAAATATTCTACCAATAATTCCATCGATTAATCAAGTAAACAGATAAAAAATACTTTTGCTTTATTAATGAGAAATAAAAATTAGAACAATAAATTGCTTTATTTTTTTTAATAAAACAACATTTTTATTGCTTAATTGCAAAATAATATTATCATAGCATTATCTGTGTTATCTGTCTGCTTTGATTTAAAAAGGTCTTGGCATTTGTCATTTTAATTATGTATTCTGCTTAGAGCTAACATTAGGAAGTTAAACAGATCATAATTGCCTCTCTATTATCTATTTTATATTACTGTGAAAACATCTTCTTCAAACAACTGGAAACTACATTTTACAAGATTACATTTGAACACATCACGTTAACATAAGAATTCACCTACGCCCAATAGCCTACTCATTTTTACTGAATAGAGCTTGAATGTGTCATAATGTAACTCAATGGAACATTCGTTAATGTTAGCTGTTTCTTCATTATTTAGCCAAGTAGGACTGTGCTGCCCACCTAATGTTCCTTCTCCACCCAAGGTCAACACAGATCTTTGTGTTCAATTCAATCTGCGCACCGTTGATTATCAGACCCGCGCCCCGGAGATGGCATGGGCGGAGGTGGGGGCCGGGGGATTAAACGAATTTGCGTCGATGATTTTTAGTAATCGAGTTACTCAAGTTTCCCGTGGAATCGTTTCAGCCCTAATGTGGCTTGCTGATGATCAATGTGAAAAAGTCTCTGATCGAAATCAAATTCTTGCTAATGCTGTTGGCTCCCCCATGCTCCATTATGCACGGATTTCTTTTGTCTGATGGGAAGAGCAGAGTGGTATTGTAGGCTGCAGTGTGAGATTATGTTCCATTAGTTGTTATGTTTTATCGAGATGGCCTCCACACGCTTCAAAGTAGCTTGATTCCGGCATGTCAACCTGAATAGACCATGAATAGAGTCGCGGAAAATCTCATCTGCTCATGATCCATTTAAGGTTTTGTTTTAATGATCAAGCCAATGTTTTATACCAAAAATATGCCTGCTGATGATGTTGGGGAGTGCAGGTTATTTCTTTTTCCAATAGCTTTCACAGAGCAAATAGCATCTCTACTCATGCTCTCAATTATATCTGCCAGACAAGGACATATTGATCTATGTTTGCTTCTAAATCTAAGTAGCACAAGAAAGGTATTACAGTTGAATATATTCAGCTGCCATGTAACAGAACAGGATGCACAGTGGGTAGCTTCAAAAGCACGGACGTTATTTTGGGATAAACAGTTAGAAATTGTTGGAAAAAAAAAGTCGGCATTGTCACTCTTCCATCACTTTGAAAATTTGGCCTGGTGAAGAATAAAAGAAAAGAAAAAAGTCAAACCGTCAAAAAGGCAATTTGAAAAAGTCTCCCCATTTCCTTGTGCTGCTTACACTGCACCCGCGTTACCTGAGGGTAGTAGTTAAAGCTCTGCTCATGACAGGTTGTGGATAAAGCGGCTCTGGGTGTCTTTATTGCCGTGCTCCCTGTTTGTGTGTTATTCAGCAGCAGCTGGCCGGTTGGCCCTCTAAAGAGCGCCTCCCTCCGCCTCGTTTAGGTTCAATAGAGCCATCAGCGGCAGTGTGCTTCCATAGCTCGCTTCCCAAGGTCAGAGGGCCCTCAGACACTCACCATGCGGTTAGCCAGAATATCACACACACTGTTATCCAGGGCAGCCACAATATCACACACACTGTTATCCAGGGCATCCACAATATCCCACACACTGTTATCCAGGGCAGCCAGAGGACTTGCCATCAACAGGCGAGGGATGTGTTTTTCAATTGATGAGCCCGGGTGATGTCCCTTTCAGTCAAGGGGCATAATATGCTCATTTTCAAGTTCACACTTGTATTTTGGATTTCTACTAGAACATGCTTACATGCCTGTTCCAAAAATATATTATTCTTGTATTCACCCTTTGTCTGAAACGCTCTATTTTAGCGCTTGTCTCTTTAGCATTTGTTTGTTTAAGAATTCCTCATGAAACCAGTACAGAAAACTGAGCTAAACAATTTACATTCATATTTTTTCATTGCATCGGCGCAATGAATGCAGCATCCCACCAGGAAACCTCTCAGTACTCTTCAAAGCCAGTCTGCCCTTGTTGGTTCCCCATGTCTTTTGTCATTGTTACGTTCTGTATTACAGAGCTTCCACCCAATAAACCTGGGTAGCTCTATACTCTAAGTCTGGAGAACGCTTTGAAATAGCTTTGAGGCTTCTATATTGGACCTCTAAGACAATCAGTGTTTGAGCAGATCTATACACCATACAGTATATCATGACTGTGGCTGCTGCAACATGGGGCCAAATCTTTCTCTTTAACATTTACAATGCTGAGATAGCTCATTATTTACCTACGACAGTTTGTAGGCTATTACAAGCGGCACACGTGGGTATATTGCTTAAATCATGCAAAAATGAAATGCCTTGTATATCGACCATGATTACTAGAAAAAAGCAGAAAACAGAAACTAAAGGGCTGTGGCGACTAACCCCTAGCTGGTCAAGATCAGTGTGGTTGGGTCGATGTTGTGTCATAAGCATTCATTGGGCTCCACCCACTGTACCTAGAGAGTCCAGTAGAGGGCGGAGCCTGTGTGAGTTAGAACGAAGGTTATGATATTTCTAACCCTAGTTCTGTCGGGCCCTGTTGCTTCTGCGCCACCTGCTGAAGAGGGTGTAGGATGACAGACAGCGATGTGTGCTGCATTACATACTGTGGAGTCTGCACGTATTCTGGTAAACACGTCCTGATTGGCGGACTACGCTTATTGTGCTCATGATTGGAGGAGTGATACCCATAGAGTCCAGTAGAGGGCTCTGCATGTGCCTGTAGAACCAGGGTTACAATATCGTAACCTCTTTTTTCCAGTGTAGACAGTAAAACGATAAAATAATGGAGTCGAAGAACTTCCTTGGAATGCATAAGGTCAATACTGCTCATGTTTATTCCAAGCGAATCACTGCATCACCTCCTGTCCTATACCTGCACACATACAGTTATGTATACATGCATCACTCAATACAGAGAAGAGCAGAATGACCATGAGAGAATGTGCATCCCTGTAAGATTATGTGTGCAGGTTAGTAAGCAGTCACTGCACACAGCTTTTGACACCATTTCTGTGAAACCTCACGTCTCAGGATGTTAGAGATAATATAATTGAGAGGGGAGTATAATGTGATTCGCTTCCTGGGGCCTTGAATTCCTTGCGTGATGGGCCAAAAAGAAGCCCTACCACATGGCGCAATGCTCTTTACTTATCAAAAGGAGTTCATTTTACTTATCTGTTCAACTGAAAAAAAACATTTTCTAGGTTGCCTAAAGACTTCCTCAAATATGAGAATTTAAACATATCCTTGAAATGATCGCTGTCTAGCTTCCCCGCCTGCAGACTATCTGGATGGAAAAACGTAGAATAAGAAAAGAAAATCTAACAACCACAAATCAATTGATGTTTAACCCACCTGAGCGATGGCGGTGGAATTGATCGAAGGTGCATTACTGGGGATGGCGTGCTTGCTGCAGACAGGTATGACCGTAGCAGCAGCTCTGTCGGAGGGGACTCTGTACATCCCGAGGGGGGAACAAAACAAATAAATAGATTTTTCCCTCTCGTTCTCGCGCTGTTCCCAGGGCTCGCTCGGTCAGGGATGAGGTTTTCCCTGTCGTGCTCTGACAGATTTCCGCAGCTGACACCAACAATCTGTCTTCCCGCAGATTTGGATTTATGTAATGATCCCTCTCTGTTTCATTGCAGGAGGATGCCACAGCTGAGTTATTTCATTTGCCATGCATTGAGTGGGTGTGACACAACTCTTAGCATTCATTATCTTTTATAACATGAGAATAAATATTGTTGAAGAGGAAATCTGGTAAATGTGCGACATTTAAACAGGTTTATTTCACTAGCAGCTGTGGATTGATACAAAGGTCCAGTCCTATCTGCTGCTACAGTGGAATGCAGAGCGTCTCTCAGGAATGGACTCTGCATTGTCATGAAAGGTAGAAACATCAGAACATACTGAAGGCAACCTGAATGAGTTTTTCAGTATGTGGCTAGACATGAACTGTATATCTGCCATTTCTCTAACTAGAGCAGGACCAGTTCGGAGCGTGTGCCCGGCCGTAACGGGCCAATTGCTTGGCCCCCAGAAGTCCTGCTTGCAGCGTTGTCGACAACTGCGGTATGGCTGCTTGTACTCACCGAGTGTGAAGTTGATTGGATTAACGGTTCTCCAGATGTGCGAAGGACAGTCACACATACATACACAGTCCGACAACAGAGAATTCTTCCTATATAGTTAGGTGATGCTGCTACAGCACCACCTACGGGCCAAATGGTACCAACTCTGTCAAGGTCACTCAGACATCCTATCTACACGTGTCCACCAAATGTGGTTGCAATAGCACAGCCCTGTTCAGAGCTGGCATTAACATGCGTCCTGGGTGATCTGATCACAAGTGGTCACCTCTAAGTACAGGAGTGAACACACTCAAGACGCATTGAGGATGCATTGAGATCCGAACGCTCAGACCGTATTCTCACTGTGCCTCTCATGTGAAGAGGCAGACAAGCACTCATGTCTGCCTGTCTGGTGGCATGCTTCTGTGCACTACTGTATCCTGTAGGTACAACTATATTTTATTAAATATATCTTATCTATAGGCTACATATCTACAGACTATCAGACAGAGCATGGGAGGTGCATTATTAAGACAATAACCGTATATTTCTTTATGTTAAAGGAACAGTGTGAAGGATCTGGTGGTATCTTGCGGTGAGGTGAGGAGATTGCAACCAACTGAAGCCCCTCATGTGCCAAGCGTGCTGTAGAGCTATACGGTGGCCAACGCCAAAACATGAATTACCCTTTAGAGCCATCAGGAGCAGAGCCAGTGCGCAGAGAGTGTGTGTATGTGGTAAGAGAGTGGTGAAGCAAGAGAGAGAGAGTGTCAGCAGCGACGGAAGCGAGTAACGACTCAGGGCTACTGTAGAACAACATGACGCCATGGAGGGGGGACCCGCTTCTTATGTAGATATAAACGTATGCAGATATAATCTGGACCAAATTTGGTGACGATCGCACAAAATTTGTAGCAGTAGCAAAAAATCTGATTTAGACGAGATTCAATATAGACGCAACTGGGCATGGCTTATGGATAGATTAGTCTGGACCCACAGAAAGAATGTTCTTTATGAAACTCGCGGTTCAAAAGTTACAGGCCAAAACGTAAGGTTAGTTGTTATAGCGCCACCATCTGGTCAAATTGCACCACATTCGACACTGCACTCCCTGTGGTCCTGAGCAATAAACCCACCAAGTGTGAATTAGATCGAGAGCGGTTCTCGAGATATGCAAAGGACATATACTCACAGACAGATTCCTGGCTTTATAGTTCAATATGTTGTTGCTAATATGGCCCATCGAAATTTGGTAGAAACATCTGTGCCGTTGCAACACTGTGAATATCAACTGGCCTTCCAGTCCATTTAGAAATGCCAAATGTTCCCTGCTCTCAGTGCCTCACTTAGCAGCGCTGGGATCAATTCCAATCTCCATTTCCACTTTTAATTACTGCTAAAGAAGCCATTTTAGACAATTGACACATCTGAACTGCTCCTCTATTAAATGTGTTTTTTGTTAACCCCTGAGGGAGGAAAGTTTACACAGATCTCTTTGGTTACTGAATTTCTCAGCGGAGCTGTTAGGTAGCTGTCACTTTCAATGTGCGCCAAGTAAATAACACAAATTAAATGCAGGCAATATTTAAAATAGAAACTCCATTAAGATACAAAAAAGAATAAACTTTAATAGACAGATTAATCAGACTCTCCGGTATGACTCTTCACATGCTGTCATTATGACAGCATTTGAAGAGTCTGAGTTATAAATATACATCGCAATTAATGGGCAGCTTTGTTCTTTCATTATCCGACTCTCAGTGTTAACATGAGATATCCCTAATTGCTCATGATGATTATTGTTTTAAAGCCTGTGCTCAAAACTGTCACATCTTTCAGCGGGCACATATGCCGCTTTAGAGACTTTCTTTCTTGTTGTTTGAATTAAAAAGAAAAAAGCACTTGACAATATACTGTATGTGCAATAATGACATTTTTAGGGTTTGGTAAGAAAGATTTGAGCTCTCGTTTTTAGGAGTGTTTTTAGCAATACAAAAATGATCCTGTGCATCCCTACATTTATTTCTTCTACTTGTGTCTTTAACTTGCCATACGAGGTGGGGCTCACTACGGCAACATTTGTCTGTGATTACTAAAATGTTGACATCAATGCGCTCCATTGACTCTTCATATTTATAGCCCATTCACTGTTTAGATGAGAAACAACTTTCATTTCAGTAAGCGGATCTTTGCAGCTTGGCCTCAGGATGCAGGACGCCGTGTTCACTCTTGGATCTATAACACGCTGCTTTGCAGCCAACTGTCTCCACTCACTTCCATTGTACTTGAAATGCAATAAGTGTTTTCACCAGACACTCCATTTCAATTGCACAGTGCTTAGCATAATACACTAATTAAAGGTACTTCACTCATGATGATAACATTTGTAGATTAAGGCACAATAAAATGCACTGTAGTCAATCTTCTTTATAGACTTTCACGATATTTATAACTTGCTCGTTGCTTACATAAACAGCAATTCCTTTCAGTTCCATTATATTAATAAGGCTGCAGTACAGTGAGCCTAGATTGGAGTGGTGCAGTCCCCCCCCCGTTCTCCGTCTAGATAGACTACACAAAGTACCCACAGTGGGATTCATTTATCAAGATGCACAGACATTTATACAGAAAGCATTGTGGATGTGTGCAATCAAACATGTTTCAACAGCAAAGCAAGCTGCAGTTTGGTTAAACAAACGTTTACATTATGTCCTGTCATTCCATTATGTCCCTGAGTGTTTGCTTGTCTTTATATATGATGGAAATATCCCAGGCCTATTATAAAACCACTGCATTGACATGTTTGAAGTTTGGCCCACATGTCACCTTATGCAATATCTGATGACAGTCTTGACATCCATTTCATCTGTGTTTATTAAGATGCAGATGCTTGAGTATGACATTTGAGTCATTGTGGGTGAAGCTATCTTTGTTCTGTACTTGTTCTTGTGAACAAATCTCATGAAAGGGTAAAATCAAAGATAGTGAGCTTTCAAGCTGATATCAGCGCCGACCATTGGTTCCAAATGAAGACGTAAAAATGACTCACAAATATATAGTTTCATTTATTTATTGTTAAAGGCTCAGTAATATCCTAAAACAGCTGGTCACTGTAGTTTTTAGCAAACATTACTCAAACAGGAGGAAATAGTGTATTTGTTGGGGACTATTTTCCGTGGTGGATTAATCCATATTTGGTGCTCTAGTGAGTATTTGTGGCAGCAGGATGGTCTATGTGGGACTGAGTCAAAATAAACACAGTGTGTGTTCATGGTGATGAAGGAACATGTTACCCAGTGCAACAGTGTGGCTAGTTTTTGGAGCTCTATGGCACAGATGAAGAAGAAATACCAGGCTGTGATACACACACAATCCTTGGTTTTGATCATTTTTATGGGATTTGTGATAATAAGAAAAATATAGACAATCACCAGACTGATCCTTTACGGAATTACATCCAGGTAGCTTAGCCAATTTATAGAAATGTAACAACATCTAAATATGTTTTTGATGAATTTCAATTACCTTTAAATACATATATTTGTAGATTTCTATTACATTTATTTAAAACAAGAAATATTTGTGTGTGCATCAGAAATATATTTTTAGATAGATTTTTTTCCATTTATATACAATGATAACAATTTTGTTGTGCATTGAAACGTATTTTTGACAGATTCATTTATATATAAATCACAGAATACATTTCTGAATCCTTCTGTGTGCATTCATTTATATTGAGACTGGTATGACTCCATATTGGACTAGAAAAAAATGCCAATTCATTTATTTTTTTGTAAGAATTGTATGCGCATGCAAGACTACATATGACTACTATCACACAAAGTACTAATTTGTAGTCTCTTTACTTGAGATCAACTAATGCAAACTGACTTCTGCAGCAGCAGCACAAGCACAGTGTTATCTCAAAGAAACAACACTGTCCTGCCTTTGCATCGGCATGAGGCGCACGGGCTCCGAGGCTCTAATCTTTGACATGGCACATCAGCATGGAGATTATCTGTGTCTGATGTCCTTATGTTAAACAGGGATCTCACAAGTGTTTTGAGACCTGCACTTTGCTTCCTGTCCCGGAGGATTATCTCCCGCTCCGTACTCCAGCACCTTGTGATTTATAAGTAAATTAAGCACCGAACATAAAGTGCAGATTTGCAAGTATGTTTGTAAATCCTTCTGTGTGCATTCATTAATATTGAGAGTGACTTATTTACACTCATCAGTGACATACAAGACTGCATTGATGATTGATTGAATGTTGGTATTGAACCTCGGCAAGCTAGGCAGCAACAGCAGCTACAGTCTGATGGCCTTGAGCTTCCTAACCCCTACACTAGTGCTCTTTGAGATACTCACGGGCTCTGTTGTAGTTCTATGGCTCTGTCCTTCAAATGCAACCACCCCAGCTGTTATAATTGCTGTTTGCCAACGTGTGCACTTGTATTCAAGTCCAACACAAACTCTTAACAATGAGCATAATGCAGAAATGAAACCAGTAGGCCTGGTGTACGCGAGGAGAGCAAAGGGTCAATACCGCAGGTTAGCTGTCTGAGGATTTTTATAAATGTGATTATTAGATGTGAAGGACCTTGGTGCCTGAAAGAGCTGAATGATGTGGGATTCTGGCTGCATCCAGCACAAATTAAACCCTGCTTATACCATCTAGTCCTCTGCTTTCGAGGCAGATATCCACACTTAAGCTGCAATGGCCCCCTCCGTCTAGCTCTTTTTCAGATGGTAAAAATACAGCTATTCCGCCCTTCCACTCTAACAATCTCTCTGCGTTTAGCTCGGGACACCACACAAGCCCTTAGGGGAGAAAATTGATCCCCTTGCTTGCAGTTCTTCAGGTCTTTCTCCACTGTCACTGAACAAATGCATCCTTTGAGCTTTCCCATTTTCTTGTCTTTAAAAGGAATAAAACTGACTGGCAGGCTGTTTTTCTTTTTTCTTTGTCCTTCTGTTGTCACCTCTCTGTGGTTTGGTGTTGGGCGAACCTTTGACGAGCTCACTGCAGCCACTGCATTAATCCTCTCGGTTTGTAGGGAGCTGAGGCAACAGAATCAGAAAGAATTAAGACCGGCGCCCTCGCCCTCCTATTGTGGAGCAGATTAATAGAAAACTGATAGCACAACATTAGCAACCACGCTAATGCTGCAGAGTACATTGCCATGCAAAGGAAACAACAGATTCTCAGAAGTTAAAATGAGTCATTCTCTGCCTTCCTCTTCTTGTTTTAATCTCCTCATACACTCACTCGCCAGCGTGACTTGGGGTTTTGTGGAATTAGCTGCTTTGTGGGTGGGCTGAGTTCAATGAAGAAGGGATGACAGAGAAAATTCAAATAAATACAGAAATTACAAGCTCAATCTCACTGATGGGCAATTTGTAAAGCATATTCTAATATGTGGTAAATGTGTCATGTTGGCATGATAACAACAAAAACAGAGACAAGCGATAGCCACAACTGTTGGGCTCACCTATCTTAGCTATTTAATTATTTGCAGCTCTACTGTCCTCTAGAGGAAAATGAAGCACATCACAACGTATCTCCTCTGCAGTGTCTGCAATAGCAGAACTGTATGACAGCCCAAGGACGTTTGAAGAGGAGAGGAGCGGGGACAGAATGACTGCACACTGAAACATGACTCCGTCCTTCACATTCCTATATTTCAATGCTTTCATTCCACCTCTCATTCATCCCTCTTTATTCACTTGTTTTAATATTTCGAGTCGTTCAGATGCTCTGGCATTTCTATCAAATAGAAAGCAACATGCAGGCTTTTTTTTTTTTACACGATATGTGCAGCATGACTCATTGATCACCTCAGTCTGTCTGCACACTCTAAGGTTTGAGGTTTCCATCCATGTTGTATTTGACCTGCCTGAATGTTCAGGATTCATCGTGTCTGTGTTTACCTGAGCACAAAGCAGAGCTCACTAACCTTCTGGAGAAGCTTGTTTGTGAGTTGGCAACCACTTGTCTGTGCATTTTTGTAGAGTTAATACTCTATTTGCTGTCTCTGCAAGGCTTTTTTTAAATGCATTAAGTACATGGATATAAAATAATTCATATATGCTGACCTTGATGCAACAGACTGTAGAACAGTAGCCATGTTGCCATGAAATTGTCGAGCGAATTTTAAGCAAACCTTTTAAATGTTGCAAAAAAGAAATGTGATTTAAGCTCATTTCCATCAACTGGTTTGGCTGTAATCCGACAGTAAACAGAGTAGAGGAAGTAGAGGTTGTGAACAGGAAACAAAACAAGTCGGCTTGGTCATCTAACCATCTACGAGAGAAAAATGGAGAGAGGTCTTCAAGAATTTGTTTCAATCGGGCAAGTTTTAATAATTTTTTCATGTCTGCTAGTATCGGCTGTTTCATGCTGGGAACAAAACAATGTAAATATATATCCAGGAAGATGGCAACAGCAAATACAGCTGGTCAGTCAGAGTTAAATGTAAAACCTATTCGGCAAAGGCGTTTCAATTTCCCTTTTAGTGCATCGACTCTTTTTCGACAAAGGTAAAAACCACCTTAAGCCACATAAAAACTGCAATTGAGGAAGTTTTATCGAATTTTTCCATTTCCATAAATGCACATAAAATATGTGAATGGAAACATGGAAAAATAACTTAATTAAATGCAGTGTGATAAAGACTTGACATTCATAGTTGTCTGAAGCTGCTCTCTGAATCTTAAAAATTGCACATTCATTTTATACTAATTTGGTTTGACTGTAGGCGACGTACAATGTAAGACCAGAGGAAGCTGGGTGGTTATGGCATGTTCCTGTGTACTATAGGCAAATGCTTTCTGGGTATTCATTGCCTACAGTGTTGATTTGTGTTGCTCAACCACTGGAGAATCTTTAATAAAACATGTTTACAATAAAACATCTCATCTCATCTTGAAGCCGCAGGCCTCAATTATTCTGATTTTTTTCCCTCATGGATCCCAGCATGGTAAGAGTTTTTTCTTTCATCAGTTTAGACTACAGAGATACCCATAGCACTCACAATGGCGACAGTAATGTCTGTGATTCTAACGGTCATGGAACCTCTCCAGGACTCCCACTAATCCTAAAAGCCCACTTTGAGAACGTTCATATAGCAAAGTGGCTTTCTCATCGACTACCATGTAGATATTCTAGTTTACAGTGGAGATGGGGAATATCAGCCGGTGGTTTTGCCACACATAGCTTGTGCTTTGAGTGTAGCGAGCTGCGACACACTAATAGAGTTAAACCATATTACCATGAGCATGTTCAACATGCTGACATTTACATTGGGAATTGCAATTTCCATTCATCTGCCTATAATGAAATGTGGCGTGGATTTGATGTGGTGTTTGGCATTGATAATGGATATAGACAGTTTAGAAAATTCAAATGCAAATTAAAAAGTCAAATAATTTATTTCAGAATATGATGCTATAAAAGTGCAGTCACAATACGTTGTATTTGGAGCAGTCATGGATATGAGATTCGACATTTAAGAAGATGGTTACACTCTAACTTGATCTGTGCAGGTCATTGCAAAAGACAGTGTGTAATGGATGCAGCAGATGCAACTGAGAGTCGTATTGCTCTGCAGTAGATCAATGGGACAGTGAACAAGTGAAGATCATGAGCGTCATCCTTTCTTTTCAGGCGTGGCTTGGCTCGGCTCGGCTGCATGTCAGCTGCCTTGTGTTATTTTTTTAACACAAGTCTTTTATTCTGAAACATTTACAGGACAGTGTTGGAGAACATGCAGTGACTTGCAGAGCTCCATGAATGAATAACGTTTGGGGTTTTAATTGTAGATTATTATTATTTACAAATGGGCAAACGCTTCTTAACCCTTTTCTGTCTTTTCTGTCTAAATATAAATGTAATTTATAATTAAATGCAATTGGCCATTATGAAAGACAAACTGTATGTAGAAAAAACTATCTGGCAGCAGAAACACTGCTGGTGTGGACACGTGACACACGTGTGAGACATGAAGCAGTTCAGCGAGGCAGCCGCCACACACTGTTCACGCGCCCTGTCTGTCCCAGCCGTTAGAGTATTACAGTGAGTTTACTGCATCCCAAACAGTCTCCCTGTGGGACTGTCATCGAGTGACAGAGAGAGAGATGCGCTCAGAGCAGATCAGCTCTTTGGAGATCAGCTCTTTGGAGATCACCGGAGCAGAGAAGAAATTAGCCGTTAAGTTGTCTCATGTTATCAAATGTACTTTGTCACACACACTTTTTGCCCTCCCCACTTGTGAAATGATTCTGGTGCCTCTGATCAGGATTAGGCGTACCAGGGAGCGGTGGGACAGGTGGGACAGGTGGGACAGGTACCGCACCATTTTTTTTGACAAAAAAACAATCAATGGTTTTCTTAATTTTGAATTAGCAGTATGTTTTATGGTTGTGGTGTCGCTTGAAGAGGAGTACATGACGCAGTTTCACACACACATACACACAGACACACAGAGACACAGACCTGCTAAATGTCAGGCGCACTGGTGCGACCAATGAAAACATTTAGTCGCTCTTGACAGATTTTTGGTCGCATAAGAGAGAGAGAGACCCCGTGCTGTTGGCAGAGCAGACATGGACTGTGATTACTCTGAGCAGCATGCATAGAATGAATTTAAATATAATATATTTCTCGCTTTTTCCCCGATGTGGATAAGTCGCTAAATCTGTCACTAGATGCTTTTTAAAAATAAAGTTGCTAAGATGGTCTGAAAAGTTGCTAAATCTTTCTCTTGTTTTGCCTCCAGCTAACACTGTGACGTAATCAAGACATCGGCATGTAAAGAGTCAAGAGAGCACAGTAGCTATATTCTGCAGTAGCTTGGTGAAAATGTCACTGCAATCATCCCTTACAGGTCATGTTCCTTTTACATTTTTATTTCTGAGTGTTATTTTCGTCTCCCGTTTCTGTTTCAGAGACATTTATTTCTCCTCAACGTTGCATTAATTGTTTGTTTGTGCGGTATTAATTCCCCTACAGATCAGTGGAAGAGACTTTGTAGAAGAATGCTCCTTACCGCCTCTGCCACAAAGACTCTCCCCTGCTTTTGTAACTTTTGTAGCTTAGCAACAGCTTGGGTAAGTGGCTCGGAGCTGGAGCACAGAGGAAGGAGGGAGGGGTAATTGACCAGCATGTAGAGTCTCTTGCTCCCACGCGCTTCCCATTGTTATTGCCTCTCTAATTTGACACGATTTAATTGTGTAGTTGTGTCTTAATGACACATACATCATCCTGTCAGTGAGTAAATACAAATATGAGCTTGGCCTTTAGTGCTGCTGACAGTTTATTGTCGGAGAAAAATAGCTTTTGTTTCGCAATCGGAAGAGAAAAGTTGACTTTTCATTCCGCGGAGGTGCAAACTGTAATTCCCTGGTGGCCTATTTAAATGTAGCCCACATGCCATTGTATTTGTCGCCACTGCTAAATAGCACTTGGGATATTGGAACACAAGTAAATGTGTTATATTTATAGTGTTAAAGATTTACAGATGCAGAACTGCTTTCAACATTAACTGGGTGCAGACATGTACCCATCGATCAGAGACAGGTCCGTCCTAGCAGCGACTACCAGTGAGTCTCACAGAAGCTGGAGGTATCACTCCTCTGTGATATCTAAATTTGGTAATTTACTGCATGAGGAGGGAGTTGTTTCTTCGTCACAAAATGACATCTCATATGGGGCGTGCAGAAGCAAGAACAATCACCGACCACCGACATCACAGAATAAATCTCCATGGTAACCAATGGGCCACTGATTTAATGAAACCAAGTCACTGCTAAATTTAGACAGGATAACTGGAAAATCCCGGCTTAATCCGCTGTCTAGGTTTTGTGAAACAGCTCCCTGGACTCGAGGATGAACTGATTAGATTTACGTTGTCAAAGGTGACCTCCATATCTCAAGAATTCATATACTAATTATGACAATTTCACACAAATGTCTGACATGATAAAAAATTACATTTCGGACAAACATGGATGTAAATTTCAACTTGACTGGTTGGCGGAGGCATACAACCACGAGGCGGTTATTGTAGTTTCCCCCTAAACTGTAATTAGTGTGTGTAGCGTGTGTGCAGGGATTAAAGCTTCAGTAGGCAACATTTTTTGTGGCATCATTGGGCAAAACGCCCATAATAACCTTTCAGCATATTGTAATTCAAGTGTTCTGAGAGAAAACTAGACTTCTGCTCCTCCTCATGGCTCTGTTTTCAGGCTTTTAAAAAATCTAGCCCGTGACGAGAGACTTTGGCCAATCACAGGTCATTTCAGAGAGAGAGCATTCCTATTGGCTGTGCTCTTGCCTCAACATGACTGCCGGGTCGCAAACGTTCTCATTTTACAGCTAATCAGTGCACTACAAGATGTTTCTGTAAACATTTGAGGAGAGAAATAGGCATTACAGTAACAGAATATTGATTCATATTTGATCAGTGCTGCCTAGTTTGACCGTTTGGTCTGAGCTAGCATGTGATTGACAGCCAGCTCTCGTAGACGGCAGCTGGACGGCAGACTCCAGATCAGCTCTGATTGGTTGTTTTCCTCCGGTCTGTGAAATATTGCAGATGCCATTAGGAGCACCGGAGGACACAGAGACACCAGATTTGTTTTTCCAGATTACCTGTCTCATGCACTACTGTCAGGATAAAGTGGCCGTTTTATAAAAATAACTTTTTTTTAATCATATTTGCTCCTTCTCTACCCACTGCAGCTCAAAATAAATGACCAACAAACTAGATAGTACTGTAGCTTCTATGTCAGTGTTTGTCCTAGTTTATGGTTTCCATACATACGGCTTAGTCTTAGTCTCTAGGTGTGATGGTCCCTGTTCCAAAGACGATGGTTGGATTTGTGCCCCGTCTTCCCTCTGTGTGTGTTTACTCTCTCCATGACTACACTGAAGAAGAGAAACGAGTTGGAACTGATTTTTCTTCCGGCCTTTCCATCCTTCCACTTTTCAATTGTTGAAATTATAGTTTTGTTTGCGCTGGAGGAACAATGCCCTCCTTCCTGTTTTGACTCTGTAAAGTAATCACACTTTAAATCAATGTACCAGATTTCCCACCTGACTGTCTGGCACACAATGTGGGCAGGAGGACTTTTTTTTAGCAATTGTGTATTTAATTAACTTACAGTAAAATGTTTAATTTCACAATTGCAGAGTGGGTACAAGTATTCAGTGTCTTTACTGTAGTAAAAGTAGAAAACAGCAATTTAAAAACAGCCTCCAATGGGCCCAATCTACATCTGTTATATATATGGGAGTCCTAAAACATCTAAATGTATCAAAACAGTCAGAGTATTTCAACATTTGTTCTTTAAATCAGCCCTTTGAAACCAGGAAGGATAAGGCAGCTTTCTGCTCCAGAGTCATGAAAACAAAATAAAACTTGATTTTACAAAATACTTGAAACAAGTGAACACATTTGGGATATTCTTACAGCCTTGGCAGATAGTTTCACCTTTTAAATAAACCTAAAACTAAAAGGATACTGTTGTTTTGCACTTGTCTAATCAATCAAGACTCTTTTTATCGCAGTCTTTGTCCCTCAGGATCTCTGTCTAGCAAATAGTTGTTTTTGTGATGTTGGTGGAGAGTAACCAGAGGAGAAGAAAAAATAAGAATCAAAAAGTTACAATATGTCACACATGTCATATTTAATGAAACCATAACCTGATTCTCGCAGTGCAAGAGATTCAGAGTGGACAAATTCTTTGATTTTTGCCTCACACTGTCACCTCTCGAGTAGTGTGTGATTCCAACGCAAATATATATTGATAATGTGTCCCGCAATTACATTCAGCCTCATCGCGTTCACTCGACGCAGCACAAATCTGGTCGCTGGGGCGGAGCGCGGCCTTCGATCCTGCTCGCTGGAGTCTGTGGAAGGCGGCAATGTGCCTCTTGAAATTATGCAGCAAATCTTGAGTTTGTTGATAAGCAGCCAGATCAGCGGGCGATGAATTGAAGGCAACGGTACGCTCCGTAGCTGTGTGTGAATATGGGCAGAAATGCGGCAGAGTGAGAAAGGCGTGTTGAAGCAATGCACGAATGATCACAAACACATAAATCCATTTTTTTAGCAATTGTACAAAAAGAAAGAAAAGATAGAAAGTTTTTTGGTGAAGATTGTTTATAAGCACGGTGGCTTTTATTGTAACTTCAAAGGACTCAAAGACTGTGTCGTCCTATAAATCCAAAGCAAGACTTATTCATACCGTACCTCCAGCAGGAGACCTTCGATAAGACTGGAACGTCATCTTTTTGCTGAGCGGTGAATTCAGAGCACACAGTTCTTATTCATTTATATGTATCAGGTCAAGCAAGTAGTCTAGACTGTCTTTGCCTACTTCCCAGAGTGAATCGCATCCCTACTCCAAGTTTAATCCCTTTTTCACGAGATCAATCGTAATTGACTTTTTTCTACTTTTTAAAAAATCCATCATCTTCTTCAGTGCATCATCAGACATGAGAGTGTCAGGCAAAGCATGAAGAGATGCATTAATATTGGAAAGCCTGCATACTTCAGAAAAAGGTGTGCACCCTCCCTCCATCTTTCTGAAACAATCCATGGTGACAATGTTTGAAAGATGCAGGAGATGACATACAGCGTGGATCATTTGGTGTGGCGTAAGCTCACTACAGTGCAGCAGGCCTGTGGGAACTGAGAATAATTGGTTTGACTTGTGAACTAAAGGGCTTTAACCTCCCCATTGTGTTGTGTGCTGTATTGTTTTTGTATGAAAGACTAAATTTGAGTCGTAATTATGTCAAGTTCTACTTCCCGTACTGAAACATTCCCCCGCTCCCGATGGGTTTATTCAGTGACAGGGACATAACCGGAGAGACGAGCACATTTTTGGTACAAATGCTACAGAGGAAAGGTCATTTCCACTGCAGACATTTAGTCTCAGCAGAGCTTCCATCCTCACCTGGTGTGAAGATTTCCATTGTCCACATGTGTTGGTAACCAGGTCAGTCCCACAGTGCACTGTTTCAACTCCATATATATGTATATGAAGATATACATGCCCTCAAATGGCTGCCAAAGAGCTGTTCTAACTGACCGGCGTGCAGGTGGTAACAGATAGTTGAGAGCACAGCTAGTTTAGCCAGAAGCATCAAGAGGAACACTTTTTCTTTTCTTTTTTTAAGTCCATTTCCATCACCGCTTTTCACCCTGTTCAATGGTGCGGCAAAAACATTTATATCCATTCGAATAACTCTGAACCATTAAAGAAAAAGAAAGGGAAAGTTTGGGATGCTGCCTCGTGGCTGGGCCAAAGGGGGAGAAGTTGGATTGGAGGTGATATGTAGTGAATGCTTGGATTACTTTTGCCAGACTTCATGTCGAGTTAGAGTTCACTTCAATGGACACATGGTTCAGACAGTGGTGCAGCTGTGAGCAGCATAGAAGATGTAGAAGTGTATCATTGCAATAAATAACGGTTCAGAAATGGTTGAGAAGTAAAATAAAAACAGTGTTTAACAATAATTATATTTGATTAAAAAATACATAGTGGACTAGATGAAATCTAAAGGTTTCATCTGGGTATGGACAAAAGGTATGTCCACAGTGCTGAAGGCTTTCATTCCAGATCAGTAGACTAGAGACAGAGTTAAGTCACAAAACCTGAGATTTGAAAACAAAAACATGACAGTTTTGACTTGGTAAAGCAGCATAGTAACATATCCAGTAGAAGTACTTGAGACTAGTCTGACTAAACCTGACTTTGATTTGTCGCAAATTATTTGAGACTTGACTTGGACTTGCTTCAAAGGACTTCAAGCAGCAGTAGGCGAGATCGGAGCAAATATAATTAGAAATGTTTTATTAAACGGTCACTATTTAAAAATCATGTTCCTCGTTGTCCTCCAGTGTCCTCCAGTGTCCTCCGGTGCTCCTAACGGCATCTGCAAGATTTCACAGACCGGAGGAAAACAACCAATCAGAACTGATCTGGAGTCTGCTGTCCAGCTGCCGTCTGTGAGAGCTTCGAGTCAATCACTTGCAAACTCAAATCAAACGGTCAAACTAGGCAGCGCTGATCAATTATGAATCAATATCCTGTTCCTGTAATGCCTATTTCTCTCCTCAGATGTTTTCAGAATCATCTTGTAGTGTACTGTTTAGCTGTGAAATGAGAAAGTTTGAGACCTGGCAGACATGTTGAGATCTATCGAGGAAATACCAAGCACCACCCACCAGCCGGAGCTCAGCCAATAGGAACTCTCTTTCTCTCTGAAATGACCTGTGATTGGCCAAGGTCTCCCATCACAGGCTAGATTTTTTAAAGCCTGAAAACAGAGCCATGAGGAGGAGCAGAAGTCTATAGTATCTCAGAACACTTGACTAACAATATGCTGAGAGATTATTATGGAATTTTTGCCCAATGATGCCAAAGATGTTCGACCTACCGAAGCTTTAAAATCTGTTGATCTGTGTCAGTGATAAAGAACTTACTAAGAAACATACAAGAGTGCAAACCATCCGAGGAGCAGGTGCATGTGTTTTTTTAATATACAGTGTGACACTTGCATTTGTTCTTCTCACCGTACGTTTCATATGAACACCCATGCTGTGCACACAGCTGATGCCCACAGTTTGAAAAACACATGTATTTACAATTCAACCCACATCCTCCACCTCCTCTCTCCTCTCCCTCTTCTGCTGCTCATCTCCACATATTCAAAACTTCAGAGTGTCTGTTTATTGGGAGATTTCCTCCCCACTTCCTCCAGGGAACAGTTTCATGAGCTGAATTTTATGTCGATAAATGCTGTTTGTCTTCCATCACCAAACAAAAAGATGTTGGATATGTTGGGAGTGACAGCATAGAGGAGTGCAGGCACCATTATTTTATTCATAATGTCCATACAGGGAGGATACTCGCTGTTGGATTAGGCAGCACTTTCCCATCTCCTGCAGCTATCTGACGCTGCTGAAAAACTGCTGTTTTTCTTAGTCTTGTTATCATATGATAGGGCCATCCAGGCAGGCCTTCTTTACAAAAGCAAGCCTGAATTTGACCGTTGGTTATAGTCTGTAGACTGTTATTACCTGTCAGAGACTCTGATAGGCTGTGATTGAATGCTGTGGCCAACAAAAACACAATTCCATACTATTGCAAACTCTGCAGGAAAGCAGAAACAGGCCTGACAAAACCTGCAGGATATTTCTTGTATAGAGCACCAGCCCCATCTTCTGTCTCCGCCAGGCAAAGGCAATGCTATTTATCTTCATCACATGAACACAAACAGAACTGTCTGGGAATGAAGCAGGAAAAATGAGTGTTACTCCTGTGCCAGTTTGGTTTGCATAATCCATTAATCATTGCTGATCAATACCGTGTCATTTCATTCAGGCTTCCTGACAGAATTGTGAATCATATGTTTGCAGACATTTGTGTAGAGAGACTGTCAGTCTGTCAGTCTCAGAATTAATGCAGCGTTACCTGAACGTGCTGTAGCGTGATATGCTGTGTTGATATTGATGTTTGCAGTGATGACTGCTCCAGTCTCCCCAGCAATTGTAATGACTAACAGTTAAAGCTGGGGTAGGCGGTACATATTTGGCTTCATTGGGCAAAAATTCTATTACTTCATCATCCGCTCATTTGATTGGTTGATTTTTTGTTTTCTGAGGTGCCTGGTGTCATAATGTCAATAATGTAGACTACATATATCCGAGGCTTAAATTCACACTCCTACATAAACACATATATCCACACATTCATGCAGAGAATGAACAATCCGACCTGTTCAGATGGATATTTGCTGCAGTGTCAGTGTGATAAGCTGAATACAAGATGTACTCACATTGCTCTCCACTCGCTAAATTAACTGCTTGTTCATGTGAGGAGCCAAAGCTTGAATAAGCGGCGTATGGTTATGAAGATGTATGGTGGTTTGACTTTGTAGGAGCAGGCATTAGAAAGTTTGTAACACTTAAGACTCCAATCATGCATCATCATGGTGAACAGATGCCAAACTCTTAAGTTCTCTCAAACCCACCAGCTACTTTTCAACTGAAAGAAACAACTGCGGGCCCAGTTAGTGAAGTTCAATGACGTAGAGACTATTAGCATCCATCAGGCCTGAGACTAGCTAACACATCATCAAAGCCTTCTGTCTCTGGTGGCAGAGACAAACAGAGTCAAATTCTTTTTTAGTGTGCTCTTTTTTTTTTCAAATGTGAAGAGGACAGATCATATCCACATTAATTGAGATGGGGCACTCACAGTTTATCCGTCCTCTCAGCCAGCAGAGCACTTAGTCCCAGTTTGAGCATCAGCTAATCAGACCCTGTGGATCCGTCTTCAGCTTCATCTAGTGGCCTGTTAGTTCACCGTTATAGGATTTTCTCAAGCTCAAAGCCTCTGTTTACTCTGTCTATGTCCTCCTCTGCATGTGAACTTACTGCTTGTTTTAACAAGCTGCTGTGCATCTGCACATACAGCCAGTTCAGACCAGATTCAATGTGGACTGGGTCATACACTGTCCGTAGCTATACATACGAAAAGTAATGCACTGTAACTTGTGTATATCCCACAAAATCAATTTGTATGTAATCCACATAATTGTGAACCAGGAAATATAAAGAGCGACGAAAGCCATGTAGGGAGAAGGTTGGGGGGGATGGGTGGATCAAAAAACACCAGACTTTCACCCAACAGAGCGGCATTCAGTGTCCCGTGTGAAACCAGAAGTCAACGTTGATTTATTTGTCACGTAACTTACGTACTTAAGTAACGCCACTTCTGGTGGAAGTTAAGTCAAACCACGATATTTTCCTAAACCCAACTAAATAGTTTTGTTGCCTAATCCTGAGGAAGTTCCTGTGAAGACATAAGTTTATTTTGAAAATACTGTATGCATGTAACAAGCAGAAATTGATATATATATAGATATATATATCTATATCTGTATATAGATATAGATATATATATCTATATATATATATATATACTGTATATACACAAGGAGGAGGTCCATAGCGTATTAAGTAAAAGCAGACAATATAAACAAAAATACAATGAAATAGTAAAAAAACAAGCAGCTCATACACGGCAATACATAAGCAGCTACTAAATACATCTTCTTGCATGCAAAACAATATATTTGTGAGCCATTTTTAAAGATTTACATCGTTGGTAGGAACCAATGTTCTTGAGGCTGAGAGCCACAGACAGAGAAGGGAAGTCAGAAAGTATTGAGAAACGGACTGACACATCGTTGGTTTAGGTATTTTCATATTTTTTTGCCAGATGTTGTCGACAGTTCATAAGATATGAGAACAATGTCAGCCTCATCCTTTAACAACAAAATACAAATGCTCTATAGCCACACACAGCCACTGTACAAGGATAATTAAACTTGATTAGAAATGTATCCAGAAAGCACATGGGCGTCATGCAGGGGTCACGCAGGCGTCAGACAGGCGGTGCTGAGCTGGGCTGGGCTAGTTCTGCAGCATCATCATCAAAAATGGATTGCCGGGTTATTTGTGGATGTGGAAGAAGTCAGATGATGTGTTTACTGTCAATTTGCGGGAGTAATGTGCCCTGTTCAGGAAGCCTTAACATGCTCTAAATGCTGTTTCAGAAGCTGTTCTACCTTAACAAGAAGACAGTGCTGGAGGAAATGTCATGAAGATGATGAGTTGTTTTGGTATACAGCATATATATAACTAGTACCCTCCCCCAGTGTGGATAAGGCACTGGAAGACGGCTGTTCTGCAATCTCTGACTTTCGAACGACCTTTCCAAAATCTACATGCAGAGCGTCTCAGCCTGTTTAGGGAAGCAGGCTATTCACGTCATTATGTCCAACAGCTGAATGGCAACAGAAATGTGTATGCAGTAAGTGTTGGGAGAATGGAAGTACTCCAGATGGGAGTATTTAAAGGCCCACCCTAGAGGAGGAACCCCGTGTCGGTTGGTAATCTAACTCGGTTATGAAGGGCAGCTCTATTAATTTGAATGCCAATCTATCACCTAATATGAACACCACAATACACACTCTATGATATCGCAAATTAATATATCATAATCAACTTTTGTGTATGTAAAGATATGGAGGAGTAATGTCTACCTGAGCAGAGAACAAAGTCTCTCTCCCTCTGTGTGTGTTATGATGAGAGCTTCTCTGTGCTTTGTTGACATAGTCGGGCTGGCTGCATGTGCTTTTATTGCATGTTGGTGCATGTGAGTGTGTCCAGCCGTCTCCATGTTGAGAGCGGTGTGGAGGTATGTTCTGAATTCCCTATTGAGCACCTAAAAAAAAAAGATAAGAATGAATATCTTCATCCTCAAGTAATGCTCAGCAACTTTCACCAAGACTTTTAAAAATCTAGGCGATAACTGCATGTACATCAACCTTATCTTTAAAATGTTAAATAGGTATTTTTCAACTTAAACTGTAGCAATATTGTTTTTTATAGTAATGTTCAATCTGATAACACGACGAGATCAAATGTTGTGTTCATTACATGGCAACAGCAGCTGATTACAGTTTGATCAACATTTGTTTTGGCTGTGCTGTAAAATCTGATATAAGGCACTTACACGCCTCTGGCTCCAAGCCCTCGCAGTATTCCCCAACAATACACTAAAATATGTTCCGAACTCCAGGAAATAATACCATCCAAACAAATAAACACAAACTTGGCACTGGTAAATAGGTTTTTGGTGGGGTGTGTCTCAGACATACTGTAGGTGGATACCTCAACAGACCTTTGGCATAAAGGTGGAGCTGCTTGAGATTAAAAACAAAAATATTTCTGCGTGCTGGGCTTCAGAAGCTTTAATAGTCAGACCTCAGACTGAAGTACTGTACAGAGAAACACAATAGCCATATCCGAGAGTAAGTTGAGCTGCAGCATCCATTCCACAGAATGCTCTATTGTTTGTACTGGTTAGTGTTTACGGGTTGCTGAACATCATTAGCATTCCTGCATGAGCTGCAGTTTTGAAATTGTAACCTGCCTAAAAAGACGTAACGTCTCAGCTCACATTGTTTTTGAGTAAGAGTCAGTAACAGTCAGTGGAGCAGGTCAGATGGCCTCTGAATCCAGCCTTTGAAGAAAAGAATAGTCTATATCATAATTATATTGTTGACCCTTTGGCCCATGTGGTCACCTGACAGACAGCTTCTTCAGCTTCGTTTTCTACTTGTACTTTTCTGTACAGAAACTATTTCTAAGTGAAATTAACTAAAGTATGATTTATTAAACCTAACTACTAAAACCCCTTTAAGCATAGTTTTATTTTTTGAATCACCGGCTCGTTGATTTGATGGACTACGCCTGTAGTTGGTGTGAAAGCCGTAGTTTGTTTGCTTCCAGCACAGCGTTGGCCCTGAAAGACGTGTGCATGCTTTACTCCAAATTAAAAAGAGTGCTCCTGTTTCATATTTTGTCCATATTTTTGTGAGAATCAAGCAAAATATGTACAAAATATTAAACAGGAACAGTGAGGGCAGGGACTCTCTCTGCTCACTGTCATGCTGCTTCCTGATTTTCTAACAGCAAACAATTGTGATTTATTAACTTACTAAAAGTTGTATCTAATTCTGTATTTAGTTTTGAACCAGTCTAGTGAATTAGCGAGGTGAGTTCAAGGGTTGTATTCCTCAGAATAACAGGACATAGACATGTAAATAAATCATTAAATGCTGCAAACACTAGTGATGAATTAAAAGGAGGAATGTCAACATAACAGCTTTACTGGATTCACTGCTTTATGAAGCATATCGCACTGACTCCAATACAATTCATCATTAGCGTAAATGTTGCTAATAGTTAGCTAATGACTTGGGAAATGATTACCAGGGAATAAGATAATGTAAACAAATGTTTTGATGTTAATTTATTTCAATTCATAAAGAATTTTCTAAGTTTTTGGATTCACTGTTCACCGTGGAGGCATGTGAGAAAAAAAAAAAAAAAAATTCTAATCACAAAACATCAAGTCAAATAGCAAAAGGAGCAAGTATCTTTATGAAATACATAAATCATTGGCTAAGTACTATAAGTTAAAATATACAAAGTGTACTTTCATAAACTAAAACGTGTGTTACAAGAATATACAAGTACTTGCAGTATTAAAAGGTTTAAACTGAGAGTACTTCATAAACTAAAAGGTGGGCTACAAGTATATAACTATTACAGTGTACCTATTCGTATAGTTCGCAGTATAATTGCAGTACAAAATACAACTTAGATGTAAACTAGTTGTGTACTCAAAGTTTACTGTTCTTACACTTAAAGTGCACTTAAAAATATACTTTTATAAACTAAAAAAGTCTGCCAATTTACTCCCAAGAAGTATTAGTTAGTAGTAGAAGAATTAGTACACTTGCATGTATACTACTAATAAATTGATATTAGTATATTTACTATATAAAGCATATACTTCTGGGAAATATACTTGAACTTTACTTAAGTATACTTAATAAAATACTCTACTTTGAAAGGGTAATTATGATCCTGAAATGATCAAAGCTTGTTCTAGTTCAGTGTTATCAGTGTTATCATTCATTACATCCCACATGGTATACACTGTACATACATGCAGTATATCCTATATTGGTATTGTGGGTCCTTTTAGTTGTATGTCCATCTTCTACCCTTCAAATCAAAAAGGATAGAAATGGAAGGAACAACTGTAACGGTCTGACTGAATTCATAAATAACCATGACATAGTAATAAAAGTGGTCACTCAGAGACTGTTTAATGACACAGTGACAAAGTGAAAACAAATGGAGATAGTCATGTCCTCTCAGCACAGAGATCCACTCTCTAGATCTCAAATTCTGAGCATGATCCACTGGCAGCGAATGGCCTTATACCACCACGCCGGCCCTGAGGCAGAACCCTCCCACACTAGATTGCCTCTCCCCTCTCCCTGAAAGCACCCATTCACTTCAGGTCCCATTCATTAGAGCAGATCATACCACCCCAAGAGCCAGCCAGACAGGTCTCTGAAAGGCCAAGGAAGCCATCCTGAGCATCCCCTCCTTCAGTCATTAGAACAAGACCACACTCTGAGGGAGAGAGCAAAACCCATTGCTTTTACCCACCAAATCCTCATCTGGATTTTGCTATTCTTCTGACAGCATGACTATCTGCGTGTGGTGTTTGGCCGGGGGGATTAAAAACCTTTGACTGTACCTTTGGGGGAGGGGGGGAATTGGAATTAACCGAGGTTCAGTATTATCAGCCTACATGCCATAGGTGGCTGCGAGTCTATCAGCCCCGAGGAGAACGACTTAATAACAGCCTCATTAAGAGCATAGTCCATTACTGATAAGGGTCCCCCTGAGACGCGCTAATTAAAAGCAAAGGGGGGTGTCAGAGTGGGCAAATTGGACACAGTCAGTGAAACTTTAAGTTTTCATGGCAAAACAAAAGGCTGGCTAATCTGGCTGCCTCTTGTGTAAGGCTTTGTGTCTGCCCCGATGCACCTTACCACGGTGCGTCAGGTTCTTACTGCTGGCCATATTAAGACTTGAAAAGGGTGACTTTGCACAATGATCCTGCCAAATTAGATTTCTCTATATGTGTGTATCAAAGGGATGTGTGTGTGTGCGTGAATGTACATTCCTAAAACTGAGCCTGGATGTAGTCGCCCACTTGGTGGCAGAAGAGCTCTACTGTATCGCACATACCTGTCTTTGTTGCTCTCTCCCTGTGCAGGAAATACAAAAAAAAAGACTTCTGCCTTGGTGGAGTAGGAAGACACTGAAAATCAGTTGTAGATGTCATGAGTATCACACCGGTTCTGTACAGACTGACATACCCTCTCTGCTGTTTGCAGCATGTCAAATAAGTTGATGATGTATTGCGGAGGAAGACAATGAAAGCTTCCTATTGGGGATTTCATGACAAGATGTTAAAGAACCATAGAGCCAATGTTGTAGCTGCACCTTGAATGACATCTTCCTTTCAGAGAGGTATCCTGTCTAATGTAGGTGTGTGGATCATTGTGGATGTTATAGTTCTTGAATTAATCCTGAAGTGGAGGGGTAATGGCTGTAGCTAATTCTAATGTTACCTTTGAGATGAGTCTAATAGCAAATACATTAAGGACTGGAAGACCATAAGACTGCAGCCGCAGCTCGACTGCAGCCGCAGCTCGACTGCAGCGACGGTTCTCAGCAGGGTTAAAAGTATCCCTCAATTACTGGAAGCCACAAGTAATCTGTGTCATACGTTAAAAGCGTTTTGATCATAGAGCAGTGTCAATTTAGACCACTGTGAAAAGGCAGGAGGAAGTTATTAGGCTTATAGAAACCGTGTTACCCATCACAATCCCACATCTCCTCCTGGCGTCATATTGTTCAGGCACTTCAAAGTTATTCTTTGTTGTTTTGCTAACAGAAATAGCCCTACCTCAGTGTATTTTATGTTGGGGGGATACAGTGTTTCTGAAATTACTTTCATCCTTGAAAAGGGGGAAGAATAAATGACTGTCAGGTAATATTGTGTTTGGCAGTCCACATGCATGTGGCACGCGGTCCTATTTGGAAACAAACATGCGTGCCTAATAGAATAGCTTGAGCAAGCAGAAAATAAATGTCCTGCTCCGTGCACTCCAGTTGTCTCTGGTTTCATCCTTATCCATTTCAATGCCGCTGCTAGTGCTGTCATTGATAGTAAGGGCAAAGATTGTCCATACACAAACCATTTCTCCTCTGGGAAGAATTGATTTAATGACAACATCCAGTAGCTGCAATCGATGGGGCAGAGGGAAAGGTACATTATGAGGAAAGGAAGATAGATAATGGAGGATCACAGAGCCATTTCCATCACTCTAACTAGCATCCTTGAACACTCCTTCCCTCCTTACTCTAAAAGTACACATGCCGGCGTCTGAACATGTTTCATTTCCTTCCCACAGTATCTTATCGCCACACCCCCCTTACCTTTGACCCACTTGCTCGTTGCCACCCAGCAGAGTCACATCTGGGATCACGGTAGCAGTCATTACTAGAGGGTGATCCTTTCAGTTTATAACACCACTGTTGTACCCCACATGGCTACTCAGCTAACTGCCGTAACTGAATCTCTGGATAGATATTAAGAGATGCTATTGTTTTTGCCTCGGCTCGTTTTTATAGTCAAGCACACACACTATACGCTTAAGATCCAGCTGCTTGCTTAAAGTCTTCTCAACTTTAAAGTAAAGAGTCTCTCTGTTGCACATTCACACCAAATCAAGCGTTGCGGTGAAAACACCATTCCTCCTATTCATTTAAATGTGTGCAGTGAGTTTAACCTGCAGCAGTGGAGACCGCAGGGGATGCCGAAAAAACAAAAAAACACAGTGGCCTGTGGTGAACAACAAAACACACAAACACAACCCGAAGTCACGCTGAGGTGGCCAATCACGTAACCGGCGATCCACAGCTGTACAAAGCCAGCTGCGAGGGAACAAAAGACGTTACCGACGCACTACGTTCGCTCGGTGTTAACGGTCCATTAAGTGACACTCCCACTCCACCGCACAACGCTGCGCTAATCGCTGCAACATCTGATTTGGTGTGAATGCAGCCTAAGCACATTTCATGAGCCATCACCTCAACCTGAGGAGACTTATTTTTGTTCTCACAGTGTAAGGATGCATTGTGGGTCCCACACCCTGACCCACCATCACATTGTTTATGAGACACAAAGGTTACTCTCATGATAATGAATGGCAATCTGCAGGAGATAGATCATTTTTTTTCAGATATTATGACTTCTACTTTTGCATCTTTTACGATGATACATATTGTTATAAAATATAATTTGTTTCACTTCAGCATCCCCAGCTCACTAATGAAGGAAATATACTGCTGCAGTTTGATGGAAAGCTAGTAAGTGACAAGCTGGGAATGATTCAAAGGGGCCTGGGTAAAATTAAATCCTGAATATCCTGACAGGCCATCACAGAATAGATATAGAGCAGGTTACAATATGTGGAAAAAAGAAGATATCTTATGTACAAGTCAAAGTCTGACAAGACCTGTCCGTTCACATGGGGTTGAGAAGTTATTTAACTGATGACATGGGTCTAAGAATTCTCACCTCAGGCAGGTTGTTCAGAAGCCTCACGGCCCTCACAGCTGAGGCCGGATCACTTGTTGCCTTAAGTCTCTACTTATGAACAGCCAGAGCTCTGCCCGAGGACATGAGGCTGCCATCCAGCTCCTGATGGGTTAAAAGGTCTCAGATATCGCTCGGAGGCCTGGACGAGTTGTCAGGGCAATCAGTATAATCTTGATATCAGCTGTGAAACCGACAGACAAGCCATGTAATGCCAGGATAACAGCAATGTTAACGTTTTAATCCTTTCTTATATCAAACCCAATTTTGATAATATATATAACTGGCATTTTTTTTAGCAAATACCATTCATTACATAATATACAGATATGCTCATCATTTCTTATAACGTGGAAGACAACATTCAATCATTTGTGTTGCACGACATTGTAGAGTCTTTATTTAAACAATGTAACACACTGAATCCTGTCAGTCTGCAGGTTTGTTTCCATGTGCTATAAACTTGGAATTGGATTCATATTGGACGGTTTTGTTCCTCACAGTTTACATCCAATGACACCATTCAGTGTGGATCTTTTATGCAGGATTTCAGGTCCAACCACAGACCTGCAATTAATGTTGGCCTTATTTTTAAACCACAATCAACCCCTAACATTAACCCTAACCTGATGCCTAACCCTGACCACAGATTGTTTGCCACACTCTTTCCCCAACTTTATCAATACACTAATTTCCATGTGTAGATATTGTAGAAAGTGAGAATATTAAGCGTTGGCACTGGATGCACTGGTTTGCAGAATTGTCCGGTATCAGCATTGAGGGTCCCGACCCCCAGGTTGGAAACCACTGATCTAATATACTGTATGTCCATATTTGTAAAGAGTATTCATTTTGTGTAAAGGTAAAAGTGACCAATGTTATTGTTCTTTTGTTTACCAGTCCTTACAACCCGGTCTCATTCCGAACTTGTCAAATACCACCAATTGGGCAGCGCCCCTCGGCGTCGGAAACCGTTGCATGGAAGCAACCTTTAGCGACAGTATGTGACGAACCGGGCTTTCAACTAACTTGGATAGGTTTAACAAACACAAGACTTTCAACCTGGAGATCGTGGTTCGAGTCCCGTGTGAAACTAATAGTAGCGTTAACTTATGTTGACGTTAGTCATGTCAGTCCTGTGAGTCGCTAGTAAGCGAAGTTAAAGTCAACCATGACCGTTTCCTAACCCTACCTGAGTGGTTGTGTAGCCTAAACCTAACTTCCTGTGAAAACGGAAGTTTATTTTGAAAGGACACTATGCATGTAACGAGTATTCATATTGAAACACCGTCCCCGGTCCGTCCAAAAGTAATGCAAGAGGGGTTTTCCGTGCGTGGTTCTCCGATGCCGAGGTCAACCGACCAATCATTTCACGAGTTAGGAGCGAGAATGTGTTGGTCCTTTACAAGACTGCCAGTAACCTATACTCTACAGGCTGAAGAACCTGAAGAAAAGCCTGACTATTGTTGAGTAGAATGGCATAGAGTTCAATACAATATACATTTAGCACTGATTAGTTCATCAACCCACTTATAGCTATGCAAATTACATTCTATAATTTCAGTGCCGGTGCTATAATTCATGAAAACCACACAGCACGATTCCACTTCTCCAGCACAAAGACAGAGCTGTCATTTTCAACGGTCAAGCAAAGTCCTTGGTAATAACTCCTCAATGTGACTTTCTGTGTGATGAGTGAGCCGGGCTCTGACTACCACACCGCCTGCAGCTCTTCTCTTGCCTGTTCATTTCTTGTTGAAAATGAATGACTTCCAGGTGGCAATCACTTACAGCGTGTAATGGCCCTTAAGGTGAGCCATCACACTTTACTCTGTGAGGCCATGATGTATGGAGAGTTGATGGTACAGTGTTGATGGTTCCTTGCATCTGTTGAAAGAACAAGGGCTATTTCAGCACTCAACATAATCAGCAGTCGATTAAGACATTTTTGTTTTTTTATTCAAAACAAAAAAAAAAATGCATTTGAACATTGTTCCATTTAGAAACGGGTAATTGGAATGCCGTAGCCGTCTTCCTAATATGTAATTATATTTGAGTGCCTGTCAGAATGCAGAAAAATCCATCATCTGTCTGTGCTTTCAGCTTTAATAACCCCTGACAACACCCCATGGCTTCATTCTGTGTCACATAACAACTGAACTTTCGCCGTGCTGTCAGACAATGCGGAGCAATATTCCAAACTTTTCTCAAGTCCACTCGGTTCGTTAAAAGCTGCCATTGGCCGCTGTGGTTGTGTTTCTCTTCCCCTTGATTCCCCGAGCACCGAGGAGCCCAGGTGTTGGCAGTGAGCAGCTTGCGTGGCAGCAAAGTGATATTTTGATGAGATGACAGTCAGCTTGCTTTGCGATTCTGCTGTACGGCACAGCATTGTGGCCCGGCGCTCCGGTGGGACAGGCAGATCCATGGGTCTACACAGCTGGCATCGGCTCCTGCCAACTGCGGCAGCTCCCCATCACAGATGTTCATGCCGCCACCACATTGGCAGCATCTAGCCCTTTGTGTTGACCTTATTCATGAGCACAGCTAGATGAAAAGTGGGATGTTGCAGCCGTTAGTGAACCTGTTAAAGGAGTATATTGAGTTTATGAGAGATTAGCTTGTTGGGGTAAGCGTGAGTAAAGAGAACACTGAAACCAAAATCGTCCATGTGGCCACTACAGCTTTTGGGCCTGAGCATGTTAGTGTTTGGGTGCTAACGTTAATCAAAGTTACAAAACGTTGCCAGTAAAGTTATCACTGAAATCCCTTACAGTTTGACCATTTAGTCTAGTCTAATCCATCCATCCTCTGAATGCTCTAGGTCTCTAGTTTGATCCATCCATCCTCTGAATGCTCTAGGTCTCTAGTCTGATCCATCCATCCTCTGAATGCTCTAGGTCTCTAGTCTGATTCATCCATCCTCTGAATGCTCTAGGTCTCTAGTCTGATTCATCCATCCTCTGAATGCTCTAGGTCTCTAGTCTGATTCATCCATCCTCTGAATGCTCTAGGTCTCTAGTCTGATCCATCCATCCTCTGAATGCTCTAGGTCTCTAGTCTGATCCATCCATC
>CAKAOI010051575.1:0-20937 GCA_916701655.1 Sebastiscus albofasciatus
ACCCACTCGCTGTAGATGATCCGCCTGGCGGTGTCAGATGTGTCAGCTTGTAGCATGTGTGTGTTTGATTGCACGTGGCTTGAACAACTGTCAGGGCACAATCGGTGAGCTGTGATAATGGTTTTGGCTCCAATCAGTGTCCAACTGACTCCATCAACCTCTCTCTTTTTGGAAAACACACACACTCACGCAAGCAAACATGTGGGATGCCTCAGTCGCCTCTTCAGATCAGGCTTCTCTCCCGGTGGGGAACCTTGAACCAAACCCAAAAGAAAAACAAGAGAAGAAAGCTCTCCTTTCTTTTGCCTCAGCATCCCTCTCTCACTCTCAGAGTGTCTGACACTCACCAACACACTCTCTCTTACACTTTTCTCCCCCTTTCTCTCTGCTTCATCCCTCTTTTTTCTTCTCTCTCTCTCTTTCTCTCTCTCTCACTGGCTGTCAATAGGTTGCACTGCAGCCGGAGCCAGTGCCAGAGTTCATCCTCTGAGCCACAGGTAAAGCATTAAAGCCAAATGACTCGTGCACTGAAACAGAATAACCTCTTTGCGACTTGAAAGCACCGCTCGGGCCCGCTTCTTAAAAGTTACACCCGAATAAGCCGCTCCAGCAGCGATGCGTTTTCCCTTTACCTCCACCAGCAGTTTGCTGACACACCTTCACGCCTCTGATACACCGAGTCACAGGATGATAAACTGTTGTGTGCTCTGGCACACCGCCTTTCCCACCTTGTGTTGTTTGTGTAACGGGCATGTGTGTGTGTGGAATTGCATTTATTTTCCTGCAGTATAGGTGTGTCCATATAAGATGTGGAGCCTTTTTGTACGGTTTGTGAAAGGTATTGGAATGCATACAAAAAGGATGCAAATATTGTGAATACTGTTAAATATTTGTTTTGTTTACAGGCCTTGAGATGCATCACTTTGTTTCCAAAATGGTCAGGACAAGGCAATCACAAACTGTTTTGCACTGTATTGAGTTTTTGTAGGAATTCCCATGGAGACAGAGAAGAGACAGTCTAGGCAAGGCACAATTTCTCAATCTATAGGGACTATTGCAACACACAACAAAGTGATGGGAGCAGCAGATACTGTTGGCCAAGTCCTGTTCTAATAAATGTAATGTAAATAAATGGAACAAAATGGCTACATTGGAAAGGAACAAGGGGGGAATGGGTTAACATCGGCTGGAGCTCATCACGTTCAGTCTCTTGTGTGTCACCTCACTGTTTTGACTGATGCTTGCTCGTGTCTACGTAGTGCGAGCATGAGCGCGAGCGAGACTTAACGGCCACAGGTGTCAGGTTTGGCACAAAACCAACTTGTTAGGTTTAGGGAAAGTTTGTGGTTAGAAAGGTTAGAAAAACATCTTGGTTTGCATTAAACTGACTTACTGCTTCACTAAGGTTAGGGGATTTTGTTGTCATGGTTAGAATAACCAACATTGACTGACTGTTGGAAATAAGACACATATACAATCTCCCATAGTGAAGTCCATCCGCCCCAACCTCCTCTGCCTTATGCAGACATTGTGGCTTCACAACAACGGCTCCCTACTTTGTCCATTGCTCCTGACGGACGGGAGTCATAATTACTAAGACTGCAAGAGGGCTTTGTCATTTTGGGGAATTCGCTGAAATGACTGCGCTCGTCAAGAACGGTCTTTAGATTCCAGAGGTTCAGTTCTGTTTTAGCCTCTTGAATAAACCACTTGGTGGGTCGGTCATTGCAAAAAACTTTGTTCAAACCCACCAAACTTTACTTTGAAATTTTAGTGGAGATCCCAAAGTTTCCTAAAACATATGAAATATGTCACGCTGATTTTTTTCGGGGGAGGTTTTTGTGATATTTATATGTGGTCTGTTTGTATGATGTTTATGTGATGTACAAAACCTACAGAATATTTCCATTTGATGGAATTGTGCAGACATAAAAAGCTGGTCTTGGATTTAAATATCTCACTCAGTGTAAACATCATATGGCTTTAATACTGTCAGATAGAGTGCTATATGATGCTTCAACATTAAAGGTACTTAAGGAGAAACAAAATGGGAAAACTGTATATTATGGGGTTGTTAATATAGCATTGTGCGCAGCATAAGCTGCATTCTTCGTAGTAAATACTATGCATTGATAGTATGTGATATCCAGGACCAAAAGTATGTTGAATGTAGTAGAAATGTGCACAGAGTTTACTTCTGTGTTTTAATGACTACCACACAAAGCTAATATAATTGCAAAGGTTTAAAGTCTTGTGTTTGTTTGACACTGCATCGCAGGGCCTCGCTCCCTTAGTTGCCATGGAGACACCATTAGGCAGTGGTGCTGCACCGATTCTTGTATTTTTATTTTTTTTTGCATAACCCCACGCCAAACTGTGCTGCTTGACGGGGACTCGCCTGTGCCAACTGCAAGTGTGGGTGGATAGATGGGTGCATGTGCATGTTTGTGTGACCGAGAGCGAGTGGGAGAGAAAAGAAGAAAGAGATCAAAACAAGGTGGGAGGGATTGAGAGAATGAATGAAAAGAGAGGGGGGGAAAGAATGACAAGGAGAGGAATGAATGATGGAAGCACACACACACACACACACACACACACACACACATAGATACACGCCGATCACACACGGGCATACAGTGCACACACATCCTCCAGCAGAGATGACTAGATTACGTACGTGTGAGTGAGCAGGGTGAGTGTGTGGGTGGAGGGATGCCGCAACAGTGCAGTTTATTTTGCCTTCAGATTGATCCCTGCAACCGTCTCTCAGGGGCTTCTCACCGCATTACCTCAGGCCAATTCACACAGCGCCATGCCAAATCCAGATTCACTCTCATTATTATCACACATGAGAATTTGATAATGATAATATTTTTTAGATCCCTGTGTAAAGTGTATTGACTTGTTTTCTGAGTGCTAATAGACATATTGATTTATAATACAGTGCAATGTAATTAAAATAGGCTAATTTAGTTACTCATCAATAGGAAATTAACCCTGGTTATACAGTACTGAACTCATCCCTTAAAGCTTCAGTAGGCAGAATGTGTTTGGCATCAGTGGGCAAAAATTCCATAATAATCTTTCAGCATATTGTTATTCAAGTGCTCTGAGAGAAAATTAGACTTCTGCACCTCCTCATGGCTCTGTTTTCAGACTTTAAAAAAGTCTATACGGAAGACTTTGGCCAATCACAGGTCATTTGAGAGAGAGCGTTCCTATTTAGCGTTCCTATTGGCTGTGCTCCGGCTGGTGGGCGGTGCTTGGTATTTCCTCAACTGATCTCAACATGGCTGCGGGTCACAAACTTTCTCATTTTACAGCTAAACAGAACACTACAAGATGTTTCTGAAAACATTTGAGGTGAGAAATAGGCATTACAGTAACAGAATATTGATTCATATTTGATCAGCGCTGCCTAGTTTGACCGTTTGATCGGAGTTTGCAAGTGATTGACAGCTGCTCAGATACGGCAGACTCCAGCTCTGCTCTGATTGGTTGTTTTCCCCAGTCTGTGATATCCCGTAGATGCCATTAGGAGCACCGGAGGACACAGAGGCACATTATTACTTTCTGTACTTCTGTCAGGATATAGTGACCTTTTTAACCTCATTTGCTCCAATTCTACCTACTTCAACTTTAATCCACTGTGGCTATTTGCTCCTTCTTGTTACTGAAAAAAAAAAAAAAATACCAATACTGTGATTTCCTGCATTAATTGTCATACATATAGAATACAACATGATAAATGTGATTCACCACGTTTGCATGTAGTTTGATAAGGGCACAGCTTTAACAATAGTTAATGTTGTATTTATTTCTGAACACAGTGAAATGCTCTGTGGTTGTTATTGGTTGCATTGTTGCTTTTGGTCAGCAGGTGTCACAATTGGACACTGTTCATGTTTAATTTCAATGAAAATGCTGTAAATCCATTATTAATGGATCTTTAAAGTCAAATTTGTGGGGTTTTGCTTTATGTGTTGTGTCTTGAGTAAGGAGTGCTGCAGAATAGCTCTAAATAGAATGAGCATTATTTGAAGTAAGTGATGCTTTTGTCCTTTAGTACAATAGATTTATGTTTCACAAGCTCAACTACATTTCAGTAAGACTGTTATAAACTAGATTGGCTAAACCGTGTGGTTCAGTCATGTTCAGCCATTATCATTTGAGCACTTGGCTCTGCAGGTTGTATCTGTCTTTACCACCTACTTCTATATTCATGACAGTCACCATCCTCACTTTGTCTTATCTGGGGTTCATTAGTGATGGACATCTTAAAAGGACATACAGGAAGGCGTTTAATTTGAGACAATGTATAGTTGTGTCATCATCAGTCAACAGCATGCTAATAGAATTCTTATTTTGACTTCTGCTGTATTGATGTTCGATATCGTTGTTCAACCATAGACTGTATATAAGAAGTGGACACAGTCACCTTGACGTCACCCATTGCTTTGTGGACTGCTGTTTTGAAGCCTGGAGTTTGGCATTTGAGCTGTCGCCATCTTGGTATTTGGCCTTGTTGTTTTTTTTGCAACCAGGAGTGACACAAGAGGGTGGAGCTAAGTACATCTGAATGCTGAGTGAGACACTTTCAAGCGACTGAAAAGGTTATAATTAACTTTCATGAACTGAAAACACACTGTAAAAGGATTAAAGTTCTAAGACGAAAACACGGACAACTCCCAGACCGGACAACGCCGTGGTAGCGACCTGTCAATCACACAATCACAAGGTAACCACGCCCTATAGCATACCTTCATTTATGTCCTATTTGACTCTAAATGGGACCATAATTTACTAAATGAACATCATGCTGTATTGAAGAAGACTTGAAACTATCGATTGAGACCATAAACTCATGTTTACAATGTCTACTGAGGTAATAAATCAAGTGAGAAGTAGGGTCATTTTCTCATAGACTTCTATACAATCAGACTTCTTTCTGCAACCAGCGGAGTCGCCCCCTGCTGGCTATTAGAAAGAATGCAAGTTTAAGGCACTTTCACATTGGCTTCACTTCTCAGACCAGGCGGTTGCCCTCTGGGTTCAGCACAATCCACAAAGATGTGCTGAAATCATGTCCTTTTTTAAAGTGTACATCTAGATTTACTGCTCAATGTTCTACTATCCAGATGTTGCAATCCTGCCTCTCGTCTAGTGCTTCAAAATCACAGCTCCATCTGTACACCACCTTCAAGTAAAATGGTACGAAATGATCTATGATTGCCTTAAAAGTGCTTTTCTACCCTACCATTTGTGTTAGCCTTTGCCTCATCGACACTCTGATAGCTGTCTGAGGTTTTTGTCAAACCGGGGGTTCTTCAAAAATCCACCTGCATGAGAATTTCAATCATCACCTTGGAACGTTAGTTTTCAAAAATGTACCGTAGAAGTTTTCACCCATATCTTGGACTCCTGACGCGTGTTCCTGCTTTCAAAAGGCATGCGTTGATCTCTCAGAGGGTTATGGCGGACGGAGATGCTGAGATCTGTGACAGATAGTCATGACCTCCGTTGTGCTGTGGATGCGCTGTACTCCCTCAGGGGAGGTAGGTCAAAGGGGAGACTGCACAGTCATGGGGAAAATGGAGTCATCATTGCTCGGTTTTGAGAATTACACAGATGGAGAGCATTTATTTTTGTTATTCAGGGCTTTGCGATAAAGGTGGCAGTGGCAGCTGTAAAGGTCTGTTTTGTTTCTTTCATTGATCGATACAACACAGTGTCATTTCAACTTTTCATCATTCTTTTTTTAATTTAATTTGAAAACACACACACACACACAACAATCCTGTGGACATGATGTGCTTTACATTTCCAGCAGCAGTAACAGCGATTTTTGAATAAAATTGCGGAGTTGCCATGAGAAGCTGAAGACTGCGTTTGTTCCTACGCAAACCAAAAATCAAGCAGCTGGTTCAGATCCAGCATCTTTCATCATAATTCTAACTGGCTTGAATTGCTAAGTAATCATTGGCAAGGGACCTCAAAGCGGCAGATCTCAGTCTGTACTTCTTGGTACATGGATACAAGGGTATCCAGGGGCAGAATAGGACTTTAACTAAGATACAGAGCAGCCAGTATCCAAAATACTGTTGATCACAAGGCTCTCATGAACACAGTGGCCCTCTGGATCTGGACTGTACCATGGCCATGACCTTTCTTTTATTTCTCCTCTCTACTCTGTGCTCAATGTCTGTCTCTCTCTTATCCACCCATGCATACAACGGTACGCACACATTCTCTCATCTGAGTCCTGAAAACTCACTTTCCCTTATTTGCTCAGTGTGTTTTTCTGCAGTATACGCGCACAAGCAAAGTTTGATATTGCCTTGGACGTCTTTGAAAGATTCCAGCGTGAATTTATTGCTGTAGATTCTCTCTGAACGCCTCCCTCTCACCCTCTCTCTGTCTGATTTCAGCACAGAGACGAGTCCATGTACTGAAAGTGTGCAGTTATGACAGCACCAGAAACCGAACCACACAAACAAACCTTCCAGATCCCCTCGATGGTATTAATGTATTCCCTCACAAGTCTTGCTGGTGTCTCTTTACCCATGCCTTCACAAACCCGACATTAAAAACTCAGCCGGTGCATTAGAGACTATCTGAGGACTGTTTGAAGCACCCGGTTCTGGACTACCCTATCGCTTGCTAATGAGAACAACGGGCGCTGCAGTCACATCACTTAGATGAGCCGGGATGTGATGCACTGACCTGTTCCAAAAATACCTCTATTTGTCTCTGTATGTATCAGACAAGACATCATGTGCCCTACTGTGGTGGCGTTCAAGGCCAGCATTGCCAACATTGTGCTGCAGTCAAAGATTTCAATGTTTGCATAAGCTTGATATTATTTACCCACATTTTTAAACTCTTCTATAGCTCTGAAAGTAAAAATCAAAAGCTTATTGTTTATGCACACTTGCATGTACAGATATACCCACATTATGCATTTAGAGTGTGTCAGATTACTACAACAACAAACTGCTGATTACAACAAGACAGAGATTTGAAGACGTTGTTTGTTGTTTTACTGGGAGTTTGATGAAGGGTTGATATTAGTTTGTCCTCTAATTTCAATTGAGACACTGGTCCAGTTTGAATCTTTTTATTTTATTTATTTCATTTATTTAATTTATTTATTATTATAATTAGTATTGTTGTTATTTATTATTATTATTATTATTACCATTTTCTCCCCCCTTGTTTTTCAATACTTTTTTTCAATTTACAGTTACTATCTGTTATTATATGTACATTTGTTATGGTTCTATCTGTTGTGTCTTCTTAGCTGGCTTGCTAACATTAGCCACATGCAAGCCTACATTCAGGTTTATGTGTGTGTGTGTGTGTGTGTGTGTGTATGTGTGTGTGTGAGAGAGAGAGAGAACTAAGTGGCTATACTGTGAGTTTGTGACTTCTAGAGAGACACGTGGGCTAAGCTATCTGTAGGCTGGCTGCCTATTAAACCACAATGCCTTGTGGATGTGGCGGATTTGGAGGAGCTGTTTAAAGGCACCTTTGATGGAGCTGGGCGCAGTGTAGTCGTCAGTGGCATAAATATATCAATGGTGCAGACTGTGTCTAGGGCAGGCTGTTAAGTTAGCGTTGATATATTTGGCACTCCAGCTGCTGTCTGTGGTGCTGATCTAAGGCTGGCTTGCAGTATGGGAGGTGCATGGTGAACCTCCCCATGGTGGCATAGCAATTGTCTGGAGTGGTTGTGTGTGCACGTGCGTGTGTGCGCACAAGCATGCACTTGTGTTTGGGACAATGGCCCAAGAAAAAAAATCTCAATTATGATACACTGCTAGTAATCGTTGAATGTTTTCAATAAGCACTATGTTGATTGCAGTTTTCTAGTAACTTGCCCAACATTGTTAATGGGTGAGTTTATGTCAAAGGTCTTTGTGACAAAGCATGTCGAACTGTAAGACCCAGAAGCCTGGCGACATGTCTGTCGCACTGTTCTTGTTCCTGCAAGGCACCGGCAGTCCCTTTGTAATACACAGTCATTGTGCAGGCTGGATAGCCTCCTGTTTGTGCTCTGTAGCCACACACGCACCAAATTGCTATTTGGTTACTGTTGGAAAATCATAGCTGATGCCTTTGCCACACTCAAAAGATACTTAATAGGATTCTTTTATGGAGCTTTTCATTCAGGACCCCTGCAATTATTTGGTGAAATGTGATGGTAACTGGAACAGATTAGAGATGCAGGTTGAAAGGGTGTCGTTTTTCAATGGATTGCAGGTACAGTACAGGCAGGTGCAGCAGAAAGTACAGCAGGTGCAGGCAGTTGTGTTACAAAATAAAAAAAAAACAATGGGAACTGGCGTGTGGGCTTAAAATAAACAAAGTTGATGTCACTGGGCTTCTCTAGTGTGCACCTTCTTACAGTAGTAGATACCTCGTTAAAGTTGACCCACATAGAGAGGCTAAGTTCTTCCAGTGAACCCCCATGGGGCCTTATTTAAAAAAAAATATGAACGGTAGTCAACGGCAAGAGAAAAATATTTTTTTGATCTCGTTTTAATTGCGCCATGAATCACACATATGATGTTTGTCAATTTAAAACATAATTTTGCAAGTCAAGAAAGTGGCAGTTTGTTGTAAAACTGTTGAAGTATCAGACTGTGAAAATACGTAATTAGAAAGACTACACACCCAAAAATCACGCAAGTGACGTCTCTCTCGCTGAAGCTACGATGCCTGTGTGTTTGGTACAGGGATATACTCACTTGAACAACGGGTCTCGCTCGTTCTTTCTCTTCCCGGCTGATAAAAAGAGTTGCTGGATAAAACACGTCAGGTGAGATAACGTTTCATTTGTGTGTGGAAAATAGCTACGTTAGATAGCTAGCTTAGTGTTGCTGACGTTTCTTGTGCGTGACAAGAGATGTAGTTCACTGAGCGGTTTCACACAAAACTAAATGATACTACAGCAAATCTATGACAAACTGCGACTTCCTTGACTTGAAAAATTATCTTTTTAAATTGACAAACATCACATGTGTGATTCATGGCACAATTCAAAAAAAATATTTGTCTCTCGCTGTTGACTACCTTACATATTTTTTCCGAAATAAGGTCCCATGAGGGACACCGGAAGTGGAGGGACTTCGTCTCTCCATAACGTCCAGAAGATTCAACATTAACCTCCCAGACTGACCCCCTCCACTCTTTGAAGAACTCAAAGACCGTTAGAGGAGGTTTTTGAGATCAGATAGCCAAGAGCATGAGTGTTGTGGATCATTGTGTCTATGAAATGGCCAAATGTTCTGCCATGAGTCACTTTGCTGCCATCTACTTATATTGCTCACCACATTACCCAGTCAGTCATCACAAGAATGCAATTACACCCACTCCCCCACAGCTCCTATTAATAGCCACAGATAAATCATCAATGTGACATGTCCATGACACTGCCAAATTTTAATCAAATGACTGTGGCATGAGTGTGGTCCCAAACATAATGTGTCCAATAGTTCAGATGGGAAATGCCACAGACATGAGCAAAACATGCTGTCGCTTGTAAGAAATGTGTTTAAAAAAAAAACATGGCTGCCTCAACAAGTACAGTATTGAGCCTTCAAACAGAGATTTCACATTTACACCTTCTCCATGCGGCCTCAGTAGAAATGTGACACCCCTGCGATGATGTGGTGGCGATCTAACACCTTCATCTCCGGGTCCATGTGCGTCCGGGTAACTCACAACCGCCTCCTCCTCCTCATCCTCCTCCTCCTCCTCATCCTCCTCCCAGCTGATCTGCAGCAGGTCGAGCCAGAGACCTGCTGACTAGTAAGAGGCAGGGTCATTAGGCCAGGTGGTGCCGCTGTGATTCCCGCTGAGCAGCACATGTCTGGCATTAACACCTACAGACAGGACTATAGATTAGCACACTCATATCATTAATCATTGTTCCAGTAAAATAAAATCAGGAGCTAACCCGCTATTGCGCGTACTGTTCGCAGCATCCCTACAGTCAGACATGGAAATAGCTAAAAGTTAGCGGCCCGCATGTGACTTTGCTGTGACTGTTGCTGTGACTGTTGCTGTGACATTGAGCGAAATACTTAAGTTGAGTCCGGTGCACTTTATTGTGCAGCTCTTAGGTGTATAAGTAATGTTTCTATGTTTAGCGGTGGGGGGAAAACACTCAACAAGCCCCAACAAGTTGTAGCTCTCATTGCATTGCCATTACATTCCAGTCACAGAGTTAAGCATCAGTTTTTCTGAAAAATGAATATCCATTGATCTTTGAAAAACCCAGAGGGTTGTTTATTAACACTTACTGCTGCTCTGAAAATGTTTCCTAAATCCTCAAAGACTAACCATCTGGAAGAACATAATATTTTATCTGCTGCATGATAGAAAGGATTTTGAACCAGATTCCCAAGTAGAGACTCTGAGTGTAATAGTAACACATGCAATGCCACCTGGAGCTAGGCTTAAACTTGCCGTAGGCAGTATATTTTTGGTATCATTGGGCAAAAATTCCATAATAACCTTTCAGCATATTGTAATTCAAGTGTTCTGAGAGAAAACTAGACTTCTGCACCTCCTCATGGCTCTGTTTTCAGGCTTTAGAAAATCTGTGACAGGAGACTTTGACCAATTACAGGTCATTTCAGAGAGAGAGAGCATTCCTATTGGCTGTTCATTCAACGGAGGCAGCTGTCAATCATTCGCGAACTCCAATCAAACAGTCAAACTAGGCAGCGCTGATCAAATATGAATTAATATTCTGTTACTGTAATGCCTATTTCTCTACTCAAATGTTTCCAGAAACATCTTGGAGTGCACGGTTTAGCTGTAAATGATGAGAAAGTTTGCTCCGGCTGGTGGGTGGTGCCTGGTATTTCCTCAACTGATCTCAACATGGCGGTCAGGTCACAAACTTTCTCTTGTGCATAAAAAAAAGTAATCATAAGGAAAGTCCTCCGTTTTATGTACATCTCCCTCCTCAAAGCCACAAACCGTGCCTTCATACATCTGCTCCGTAGGGCTGATAACACCGCTGGACCCGCCGCTCCCAAATCACTCGAATAATAGCTTTCCTCCTGCGTATGTAGGCAGTAGCAGCATTTAAAAATGCTGAATTTAACTGCACAACAGCTGCCAGCATAGAAAGCAAGGTCAGCAATGCCTGTAATTTGTTATCCGTGTTGAATTAACCACTGGTAGTCGCACGGTAATCACAACTGATGCTATTTGTTTTCTTCCGGAAAAGCGTAACGTGATAGGGGTGTGGCAAATCAGGAAGGCCACGTCATGGCTGATAAGACCCAATCAAAAAGCAAACGTGGTTGTCTGCGTCATCGTTTTGAAAGGTCTCTGTTTCTGCCCATCCAGACTAAAGCACAACCCAGGAGTTTTTGAACTAAAACGGCGTCAGCAGCGTTTTGAAAGGTCTCCATTTTCTTGAAACCGCTGGAGTAGTGTGGATGCTAGACGTAAACATAGCAAAGGTTATGTGTATTAAAACGTATTAGTGTGGATGCAACTCCCGGTGTCATCTAAGAGTTGTGAGACGAAGACAACTCTCGATTCGTCTGCCAAAATACAAGAGTAAACCAGTTCTGCGAATGACAATGGGGATCGCTGTGTCAGCTTTTCGGAACTGTCTGAGAGTGATTTTCTGGAACAGATGCACTGTACAGATGGGCATTGGTCTTTTTTTCATCAGCAGGCATATGAAGCAAGCTCTCAATGTGTCCAACGGGCTCTTAGAAAGCTTGCATTTATGATATCATCCAGGCTGGCAACTAAAGCGTTTAGGGCCTGCCACATCTCGTCTATAATACTCGGGCATTGTTTTGGAACCTACTGAACAGTTTGAAATGATAATGTTCACTGCTACAGACTAGATAATTACCATGAAGTCTTTGAGAGTTCAAGTACCTACATGAGTAGCCCTCTCACAGGGCATCAGTCCTGCTTTACTTAATGAATAGAAGCCAGACAAGATTCAATTTCATTACGCTGTGCCAGTCTGAATAATTTTGGCTTCTGTGAAGGTTGCGATCCCATCACCAGCATGTCCTTTTACATTGTTGATCTGTTCTTTAGGCCTAAGTAGCTGGCTATTATCAGAGGATATTAAAGAGAGCGCATTGTTTCAGGACCATCTTGGTCATCATATGTTATATAATAATATAAAAACAATAGGGCCGTCAAAGTTAACGCGATAATAACGCGTTAACGCAACTTGTGATTTTTAGGTTGTAGCAGGCTCAGTTTTAAAGCTAGAATGAAGATACTGATATGAAACTAGAAAAAGGAATCCATTGGTACCAACCATGTCATACTAGCTTGTCGCAAAGGAGGCTAAATAACACTTCTAACTTACGCTAAATTTTGGCAAAGAAAAACTGGCATAGCCATTTTCAAAGAGGTCCCTTGACCTCTGACCTCAAGATATGTGAATGAAAATGGGTTCTATGGGTACCTACAAGTCTCCCCTTTACAGACATGCCCACTTTATGATAATCACATGCAGTTTGGGGTAAGTCATAGTCAAGTTAGCACACTGACACACTGACAGCTGTTGTTGCCTGTTGGGCAGTACCTGTGAAAGTTTCTGGACAGTATTTGTCATTGTTTTGTGTTATTAATTGATTTCCAATAATAAATATATACATACATTTGCACAAAGCAGCATGTTTGTCCACTCCCATGTTGATAATAGCATTAAATACTCGACAAATCTCCCTTTAAGGTACATTTTGAACGGATACAAATGTGCAATGTGCCACAAAGGCATTTTTATTTCATCATTCACGTGTAAGCCGTCTCTTCTAACGCATCGAACACTATTCAATTCTTATAATAGAAACATCCTTGATCAGATTGCTGGATTGATAATGTATTATTCACACTTACAACAAATCCGTTTTTATTTCATTATTCATGTGTAAGCCGTCTTGTCCAACAAATTGGTAAGCACTATTCAATTCTTATAATAGAAACATCCTTGATCAGATTGCTGGATTTGTTTAGACCCATAAAACAGAAATAATTCCCCATGACTACACAAACACTGTTCCATCATTTCCCGCCATTGCTGTTGTGTCTCCTGCCAGGCTGATTAGGTCCAGGGCCTCTAAGCCATTACAGCATTGATTGGAATCATATTTTGTTGCAGGGGTGGCAGATGCTGATCGACAAGCAAACTCCCAGGCATGTTCCACATATGGGAGTTGATGTGCTTGCCATTAATTAAATCACCCTAGGCCAGAGACTGCCAGTGGATGATGGCTTTTATTTAAGGAGCGTAAATCACCGGCATTGTGGGAAAAATTCAAATGACGCAGGGGCCTAAGCAAAGTGCACTTGTCCCCTGAGTGTTCTTTGATTGGATGGAGTTATTCAACGCGGCTCTGTCACCGTGATTTAGACTCCGTGTCTCTGTATTGCAGCCACAGAACAATATTCACGTGTCTGTATTTAATGACGCGGACCAGATCTTTGGTTTAATCCCACGCAGATTCACACACCACTGTTATTGTCATGTAATTGAACACCATTATAAATAAAACTAGCTATTATTGCCATCGCCCTTGTCTGAAGTTGATATCCTGCCCCATGGTCGCTTGGTAATTTAGACGATAGACTCATGTATCACTGCATGTTTTTGGCCTTAACCAGCCAAGTCGTGACTCGACTTTCATCCTTGGGAATCCAAGGCTGATTCTGACACAGACGGACCGCTCCCATAAGTTCCAGCTGTTTATTCTCGCCGGGCCATCAATCTCTCTCTGCTGTCTCCAAAGGGACGACTGACTAATGGAGATGAGACTCAACATTTTTTATCTCTTTCTCCCAGTAAAATTGATGCCTGAGCCACTAAACGTGAACCCAAAAGCGAGCCATCTGTGAAACGCTGATGCAAATCCATTTTTTACCTGTTATTGGCGGTCCTAAATCATGTTAGAGAAACTAAGTATGAGTCTGTTTTCCCCTCTATGGTTCTCTCTTGTTTCAAGCACAAAGAGGGGAATGTTTCTGACACCTTCATCTGTTTCTATCCTCTCATGTGCTCATTAATAATCCTCTCACCATCATTTACACCACCACTCGGATGTAGCCCTCCCCAGTGACTATCACTCAAAACCTGGCCTCACTTTCTCTTTTTTTGACTTCCTTTAAAAACAGTAACAAGTAAAACTATAAATTGCACTATACACTGATACACAGATACACTATGCATTTTAATTGATAAGAGGATGTGCATTTTGCGTCCATTATCTGATGCTCTATATATTGCATATTGCATGTACCATTGGCTCAGATGTGGGGCTTCAACCAATGATTATTTCCATTATCGATCAGTCAGTTGTTTTTGTTTATTAACCGATTAATAGTTTGTAGTTTAATGTGGTCAGGAAATTGGAAAATTGCCCATCACAATCTTGAATAATTTTCAGCTCAATTAATAATCTAATTGTTTGTCGTTTTCGTCGGCCATGGCAAACATTCACTGCTGTTCAAAATGTGCCACAAAAGCTTGACTGGGTCCAGTCAGATGTCTGAGAGGACCACTCTATAGTTTTGAATGGTCTTTCATGATTTTAGGTTGTAGAAAGTCCTCTTGACTAATAGATGTTATTTTGTATGAAAGGTTTGTTTTGTAAAATGGAGAACAAAATGCTGTACAATGGTTCAACCAGACTGACAAACCGAAAGGGCAGAAAGAGACAAAGATGCCTCTGAAGAAATCCCCAGTCATTGCTAAAAGAAACTGGAAGCTTAGCATCAAAATGTGTGCAGATTTAAATAGCAACAGGTTCCAGTTTCAGTGTAGAGTGCACAATGATGCCTATAACAAGCTGGAATTAACAGGCATGTTGCTTTAGCAAAGCTATTCTGATATTCACAATAGAAATAGAAGGTTAGAACTGGATGGAACTGGATCAGGGAATATCAGCTGAACATACCATGGACTGACAAATCACAGTTTAAACCTACTCTATTCAATCTAACCACTGAGTAGACAGGAGGGTCACTTTTGCTTTTCTGGACTGAAAAAAAATAAATCTAAGTTGAAGGGTATTTGAAGGAAAAATGGTTCCAACAGTATTCTCCTCAGTCATGCAACACTGTGGGGACATCGACTAAATGGAAGTTTTAATCATTTAATTCTTCTTCTTTTGGGGCCAAAACCATTTAAAATGTAAATAATAAGGGATGTCAGTCAATTAAAATAGTTAATCGTGATAAATCGCAAATAAATCAAATTTTTTATCTGTTCAAATTGTACCTTAAAGGGAGATTTGTCAAGTATTTAATACTCTTATCAACATAAAAGTGGGTAAATATGCTTGCTTTATGTAAATGTATGTATATATTTATTATTTGACATCAATTAACAACATAAAACAATGACTAATATTGTCCAGAAACCCTCACAAGTACTGTATTTAGCATAAAATATATGCTCAAATCATAACAGGGCAAACTCGAGCCCAACAGGCAACAACAGCTGTCAGTGTTTCCGTTAACGCGTTATTATTCATTTTTTACAGCCTTAGTAAATAATACATATGGTGTCTGAATTATATTGTTTGTTTGTTTTTTATCTCTGTTAAAATAGCCGTTATTGAAGGAAAGAAGAAAAACATCAATATAACAGAGGATTTCAACTTTTGAACTGTAATGTAAGTGACCACCTGACAGATAAGTCAAGGTTGGTCAGTCAAACCCATCAGCCCCCTCGTTGCTTAACTGACTCACTTGCTTTTATGTGCCTCCGTCCAAAAAGTTACATTTTTGCTCAAATTTGTGAAGTGCTCTCCTGTGCTTTAAAAATCAGGCACAATTCTTTCTATTTTTTTTTTTTTTTAAACCAGCCTCTCTCCAATCACCCTGCGGCCGCTCCCTGTTGACTTTAAAGTGGAAACATGACAGTGGCATTTTAAAGTACAGCCGAATAGTGTGAACACACCCTCAGGTGGTCGCAGCTGCCAGCCGGTCCACCTATAAAAGCTGGAGCAGGCCAGTTGGTGACCACACTGACAACAGGCTCATTTTATATACAAAACATGAAACACGAATACAAGTGCAGCATGATAGGTAACTGTTTGTTGCATGGCAGGAACACCTTTTTTTAAAGGTTAACTCTTACAAGAATGATACAGCTTGGACAACTCTTCTATTATCTCAAACAAGAGCATCGCGTTCCATTTCTAAATACAATCAGTCACTCTTTCTGATTTCAATTCAGGTATATCATTCGGTTCAGCAAAGACTGATTATGACATGCCTGTGTTTTATTTAAGGGCTTTACTCACCACCGGTTGACAGCAGTTCTCAGCCTCTGTAGAGTAGAGAGTGCAGACAGAGTCCCCTAAAACCTGAGCTGGCCCCATCCGGAGCCAGCTACCACTTAGTCATGGCTACTTAAAGACAGCTTTGATGGACTCGTGTGCTGTCGGCCTGCTAGTTAGAGCTTGCTAACCCGGGCTCTCTGAGTACAAGGTCAGGGCTAATATGCTCCAGACGTTACTTCAGAGTGCCCTCAGCCTATTAAGGGGCAGAGCTGAAACAATGGACTCTCACTATTCAAATGTATGCGTTGAATACATTTATGCAAAGGGTTTGTCAGCTGCATGAACCCACACAGCCCAGACTCATGGCAAAGCGGGCAATAGACCCGCCTGCAATAGACCTGTAGTGACGGAAGTCTAACTTCTGTGCTAGTTTCTAGGCTTCTGCTCCTCCCCATGGCACTTTTTTCAGGATTTGAAAAATATAGCCTGTGACAGGAGACTTTGGCCAATCACAGGTCATTTCAGAGCGGAGTTTCTATTGAGCGTTTCTATTGGCTGTGCTCCGGCTGGTGGGCGGTGCTTGGTATTTCCTCAACTGATTTCAACATAGCTGTCGGATCACAATCGTTCTCATTTTACAGCTGAACAGTACACTACAAGATGTTTCTGAAAACATTTGAGGTGAGAAATAGGCATTACAGTAACAGAATATTGATTCATATTTGATCAGCGCTGCCTAGTTTGACCGTTAATCGGAGTTTGCGAGTGATTGACAGCTGCTCAGTGACGGAAGGCTCCAGCTCGGCTCTGATTGGTTGTTTTCCTCTGGTCTGTGAAATCTTGCAGATGCCATTAGGAGCACCGGAGGACACAGAGGCACATGATGTTTTTCAGTGACCGTTTTATAAAAATAACTTTTTTTGAATCATATTTGCTCCAATTCTACCCACTGCTGCTTTAAATCCAACTATGACATTTCCCCTTAACCTAACTAAGTGGTTTTCTTGTATGATGCTAAGGCAGTGACCATGACATTTTCCCTTAACTTCACAAAGTGCTTTTCTTGCCCAAACCTTAACTCAGTGGCTTTGTTGCCCTCTGCTGGTACTGCACGTTAATACAGGCGTGTAATATTCACGTCTCAGCGAGGCAAAACGTGACACTGACAACCTATCCTCTGGTGGACAGGCGGGTCTATTACACGCTTTGACGTGATATCGGGTTGACCCACAAGAGTAGTAGCATACATAAAGATCTACTTTAGTACGTGGGTCGACACATTCTAATATATGCTAGACGTATATATGTGTGTATCCAGTGTGAGTTAGTGCTAATGTTATTGTTTGGGTGGGGCTCATCTGGGAATCCACGCCTGGTTGCACACCACTACCCATCTGTCCGCAGGGCCTACTGATCAATGCTTAGAGAGCATCCGAGGGAACAGTGGGAATAGAGCAGACTCCAAGCGTGCTATAATTCCCACATGTATCACTCACCTACCACTCCTCCGAATGAGCCCACACTTTGTTCAAATCAAGGAGATTAAACCAAATAAATGGCTGCATAAATAAGTGAATGATTTAATCTCTCTGCAGTCCTCGCGCCATCAGAGCACGAATGAAATAACACGCCGTGATGGATGGCCGGGGCTATGAAGTCGTAAAGAGGACATAAAAGTGGCCATCGATGTGATATGTATCGCGTTTGCAAATGCAGTTCGGCTACGACTCCATGACTCGTGAGCATATCTATTGAGGATGATCTCGCATCATGTTATATTCATCTTTCTGTCAGGGAGAAACCCCTTCCCCATGCTTCAACCCCCTGACTTCAAACATAATCGACAGATCCTAGAGAGGGCCATGGGTTGAAAAGCGAGTAAAGAGGGTTAGCATCCTCCCTCCATGGGCGTCTTTCTATCTGGAATGGAAGTGGGCCACATTAAATCAGTCTTGGTGGAGAAGGCGGATTAGCTTTATGCTTATGCTCTAAGTAAGAGAGTGCGAGGGAAAACACTTTGCACACAGGAAGGAGACTCCTCAAACACCTCGTTTGCCTCCTCCTCCTTCTCCTCGTCCTCCTCCTCCTTACCCGTTGTCATGGCAACGGGATATCTGCAAATATGTAAGCGCTACGATGTGTGTGTGTGTCTGAATTCATATAACTGCATTGGCTTTTTGTCTATGTGTGTGTGATAAAGACCTGTGTGTGAGAGAGAGCCTCCAAAGATTTGTGTTTCGAGGCTGGGGATTGCCTGCTGTTTTTCTTTTTTTTTTTAAGCAGTTGTGAGTCCTTTCATTCCTTCTCGTTCTTCTCTTTCAGTCTCTTCTATCATTTCTTTTGCATCACTTTCTGTGACACGTATGCGCTCTCTCTTGTTTACTATTTTTTGTCTCTTCTCACACGTCATTCCTCATTTCTCCGACGTGCTGCAGTTTTTTTCCTGTCTTCTCCTTCCACGGCTGTGATAGCGTTGCCTTCCCTGTAAGGTACGACACTGCAGAGCAAAAAAAAGAGCTGTATTGTGGTTGCTAGGCTACAGGGGGACAAGGAGCATCTCCGAAGAATTCCTCCGTTATGAATTGCCACGTTGTATGGCCTTTAGCATTAAGGAGCTTTTGACAAAACTCTTCTACTACATGCTTTCGTGCTGTATCCAGTAATCCCCAGCCGCCTCTGATTTCGAAGCAGATGCAGATGACCGGGGGCCAAGCCGGTCCCAGCTTTCTTGTAGCCCTTTGGCTTTTTGCACTGTAAGCATTTACCCCTGTAAGTCACACCTGCAGTATCTAATGGGTAGATCCTATGGAAAGCGGTAGCTTTATTGTCTTTCCGTCAAGCTGCCGTGACACAGATTCAAGCTCCACTGACAGCGAGGGACAGAAGGAGAGAGGCGGTTACAAGCAGTGTGGCGATAGCAAGTCAGTGGAGCTAACATCACGCTGCAGGGAAAGCCCGAAGAGCAGTGTGATAGTGTTTACTTTCATTCACCAGGCGTCAGTGCGTGGAAACACATCCTTACCCATTCAATATGGCTAAAGCAAACATGATTTCTATGTGTGGGTGTGAGGCTTCCTGATTCCAGCTTATCAGAGGCGCTTCCTTACTTCCTCTTCCCTACCTGCCTGAGGTCATTGGCAAAATGATGTTGATCTTGTGCATCCTACATATATATTGTTTGTGGTCCGTTAGGTGTTGTATCTACTAAGGACCGTTATGTCATGTATTTGCATACATTTTCCATTTTTGGCCTCAGGAGAGAGAATCATACCTTCCCTTTTTTTCCCTTTTTATCAGATGTTGTTGTTTTTTGGGCTGCTCCTCTCCCAAATGTTGCTTTGACAACAGCAAGGCCGTAATTACATATAATTTATAACACAACCTCATTTATAGCACGGCTTTGGACCACTGTGTCTTGGTTCAGTCATGTGTTTGGGCAGCGCTGCCGAGTTTGACTGTTTGATCGAAGTTTGCAAGTGATTGACAGCTGCTCATAGACGGCAGGCTCCAGCTCGGCTCTGATTAGTTGTTTTCCTCCGGTCTGTGAAATCTTGCAGATGCCATTAGGAGCACCGGAAGACACCGGAGGACACCGGAGGGCACAGAGGCACATGATTTTTTTCAGAATTCCTGTTTCATGCACTACTGTCAGGATATAGTGACCGTTTTATAAAAATACTGTATATTAGAATATTTGCTCCATTTCTACCCACTGCAGCTTTAACCCTATATGTCAAGACAATCTCAATGGATACAAAGGAGGAGACAATAAAGAAAGAGACAAAAAAAATGGAAGAAAAATACAAAAGAAAACACTAGTGATCAATAAATACTCAACAAATAGGACCAAAGTTATTCCTAAAATATCTGTGCATGGAAACTATATTGGAGATAGATATGGTTTGGGAAAGATTGTGGTGAGCATTGGGAGCATTTCCATTGCCTCTCAACGGCTCTCAACATGGCAACGGCGAGCCACAGCTTCTACGGTGCTAACAGCGCTAACAGTGCTATATTAATGCTCTCTATATTGAATTTAGCACCTTTAATGTTCGGACTGTGACAGGATGTGAACTCCTTTCTCTGGGATTTTTCCCAGCTGCCATCCAAACCCTCCAACTTTACTTTTGCCACACAAAGGCGACACTGTTTCTGTTCAGAAGGTGCAGCAGTTGAACCCAAAAGCATCCCCTCACCTGCCCATGCATTGTTCACATGCACGGACCAATAGGCTGTGACTTGGCGCATGGTCATCACATGATCAGAGAGTGCTGTGATTCCAATCACCTTCTGCGCCGATCAAAAACCTCATCTGTCTTCCAACGCAGCTCAGCATCAGTGTTGCACGTTTTTGGACTCTTCTCTATTTATTTATTGATATGGTCTTTCCTGTGCGTCCATGAGAAAGTGAGTATTTGTTATAGTTGTCTGTTGTTTATTATCTGCATCACTATAATAATTCTAAAGTCACTTGTATCATGTTATAATGCTCATGCTCGTGTTCTATAATAGTTTGAATGATAAGTTGTGTGTTTCTGTCAATAATCATTAAGTTAGAGCAGCGCAGTGAACGGGCATATGCGGCCGTCATTAAGGGACCGTCGCACAATTCATCATATCACCCTCTGTGTGCACTATGCTCATAGTACTGTAT